>JAOVVO010000501.1:0-61359 GCA_028564675.1 Onchocerca lupi
TTTTTATTATATATATATATATATATATATATATATATATATATATATATAACTTTATAAAAGAATCGAAACACAGAAAAATCTTCATCAATCTTATGACAGCATAATAAGTGTGACAGATTGATTTTTCGTGCACTTTTTCTTTCGCAGCAAAATTAAATCTATTTGACTATCAACTATGAAATTACAAATTTGGTTAATTCTCTTGCGTATAGATTTCAATTAGATCTTCTAATTGAATGGTTTTCAAGTATGTCATCACTCAAATCCAGCATATCTATATTCAGCTATTCATTCATCATTTGAATAGAAGTTAGATTAGCAGAATATAGAAAAGCAGTAAATATACTAAGTTAATTATTTCCCGTAGTTCTGCATTAAGTTTGCGGTCCCCGAAAAGTGCTACTGCGTTGAAACATTAATAAAAATTGCAATGTTTTTCAGGGCTTTCTGCAGGAAGACGAGAAAAAGTTTGCTCTAAAGAATGCCAAGATCTGCTTCATTTTTATCTACATTATGATTTTATTTTGTTATAGGCCATACAAAAGATTGGATTAGTGGATACAGATGCTCATGATCGGCCAACAAGTGAAATTCGAATATTAAAGGCATTCCCTAAAGATGATTCTCGCAATTGATTATCTATTTCCAGGAATTGAATGCGATGATAATTGAGTGGATTCAGCTGTATGAGTTATCATTCTTGTTGAAATGATTTCAAATTCAAATTTATTAAATTGTTATGGTATTTTTCTAACCTTCTTGACTTCCGGTCCAAAAAGCTACAAAGATTGGGAAAATAGCATAACGAAAGTTGTATTCAGAATGTTGAAATAAGTTAATGTTTTGCGAATGCTTCGTAATAAAATGCACATGTTTCCGTTATCCAGAATATTATTTACAAATAGAATGGGATGGGATGGGCGTGTTTGTTATGTCTGCATGTATGTGTGTGTATATGTATCCGCTTTAAAAGAAAGTCTCAAGTTAGTATAACTGATTTTTGTGGAAAATCAGTCATTTTCTACAAGAAAACTGATTATGTTACGTTGGCTGTTGTTGTGCATGCTACTGTTTCCGTTCGCTAACTGTTCCTATATTATGGATGATGTTTTTCCATCACCGATTTTGTAAGTTTAAACTTCATAAATAAAAGTATTTTCTGGAGAAAAGAAGCGATATATACATACATCGTTGATAGGTAAAAGAGGAGAAACAAACATTTCGAGCACTTTTTTTTAAATCAAATTTTAATTTGAATTTTTGTTCAAAACCAGAAATTAACTATGGACAATTATCACTAGCAGGTTTAAAAGAAAAATTAAAATAAAGGATTAATTTGATGATAATATGAACAAGTTTGAGATAGGGAAGTGATGCTCAGTTGAGTTTGCAAGTTATATCACCAAGTGAAAACTTATTCCATTCAATTCTGAATAATCTTCACTAAGATCCTCTCCTGAAATTATTTTCCATTGTGTCATTTTATATTCAGAAAGTAAAGACTTATCCATCCAATTCTGAATAATCCTCAGCATATGACGTTTAAGATGTGGCCTTCGTCGCCTCTCAATAGATCATGGATTTCAATTACATGGAAAAAGAATAACTTGAATTTTGACAGGAGAAAATGATTACTCTCCGGAACTTAGTGGACAGTTTCATTAACATCAATACGATGAAATGAATGATTTATTATTGTTGTTTGCATGTTCTATTCTAAAAATTCGTTCCAAATTTCCTGCTCGATATCCATTAACCGGATTACATTATCCAATATTCTTTGACTCGCTAAGATCGCAATTCCTTCCCCTCCCTCCTTAACATTTAGTAATAGTTTTAAAATAACATCCAAACAAATAAATTAGTTTGAAATTGTCATGCATTCTAATTATAATTCTTTACGTTAAAATCATTTTACAAGTCGTCATTTTTTTAGCCATTTTCTGCTAAATGTTTGTCTTAGACAATCGAATTCCTTGCTGAATTATCGTTCAGCTATAATTCATTTTCCAGACGATTTTTACAGTTTTTATTTTATTAACCATGTAATCCGTTCAACTTGCTGCAATTTTACAATTCACTTATTCCATAATCGATTATTATTGGTGTTTTTTTTCACCTTTCAGTTCACTCACCAACCGGTCCAACAATTTGGGAATTGAAATGAAAGTTATGGATAAACTGAGAGTTTCAGAATGTTCTAATTTTCATTTGAACAAAATTTCCAAGAGCAATATAGAACAGAGTCAAAGTGTTCTACAACACACATTATTATCAGTAAAGTTTCAAATGATAAGGAATAAGATAAAGCAGACTCAGTTGCTTCCAAGAGAATAGATAGATGAAAAATGCTTGTATATTCAAATCAAATCTTTATGTATTTCAAGTTTTTGTGGCATACTGTAAGGTGGAATTATCACTGACATTTTTAATTAATGTTATCTAATGAAACGACATTACAGCGTCACAATTTTCTTCATTCCCATCATGTGTCATGTTACTCATTTAACACCAGTCTTTGATTCTTGGTATGTAAAACCAATCTTACACTTGTCAAAAAAAGAAAAAACAGAAAGTTTATTCAAACATATATTGACTTTTAAAATAATGAACTTATCTAGCCGACCAAATATATTCAAATAAGATTAGATATCTAATTTTGCAAAGTTCAATATAAATGAAATTCCAAGAATTATTTGACTTTATCAAATGTAAAAAACTCGAATTGATTAAGATATTCAATTGCATTGCGTGGTAAATGTTAACAAGTAACAAAATTCAATTTCAGTCTCATTCTAAAAAAACGAATGCCATTCTAACTATATTAGATTTAGTTCTTTCTATCAAAAAAAAAAAAGAAATTCGAGTTTATTTTTCTAGATTAAATTCTTCAAATTCTTGACATCAGTTATTGATTAACGTTTATCAATTATTGATTTTCGTATTCTTTTACCAAATTCTGCTTATCAAACCAATATTTGTAATTCAAATAATAAGTCTGAAGTGAATACATATATATTTTTTTTCACTTAGATTATCATTTAATTATCGATTAGATTTGGCTAAAGAGTATTTATTATTTCTAATATCCACAGATATTGCATGTGAAAATTTTTGAAAAGTTGTGAACGTTAACGAAATGATGCATAATTTTCGAAATATTTTCTCATACTCTAAATAAGATCGATTTTACGGAAAAATATCAAGAACATCTAATAATTTCACTCGCATCAAGTTACCGTGTAAAAGTTTGCGGCACCTATCATCAAATCACTTTTTTTCTTTTTTTTTTTTTTTTTTTTTTTTTTTTAAAAAATAAAAAAAAAAAAAAAAAAAAAAACATAAAAATTACCCATTTACGAACAATACTATCGTCACGTAACCTATTTTATTCTGGTCATATTTAAGCTGTTTACGTCAAACAGATCCATTACTTAGGACTAAACCTTTTACATGTTTTCCTATCCAAATTAACTTTAACTATTATATGATATTAGTGGCTCAAGTTTCGGTGAATGTAATGTGTTTGCTAAATTAGAAATAATCGAATTTTCAACCTCATTCACTCAATATAAATTTCAAGTTTAAATTCTTTAGTCTAATCTAACCGGACACAATTTTCATGAATTTCATGTGAATTATTTTTGAATGTTATGTGGCGAATTCTTTTTGGTCGTTCTTTTTCCGCTAATAAAATTTATGAATTTATTACTAGTAATAGACTTGTTTGAATATTGAACTCTCTTTAATGAGTTATTTATTTGCAATTAAGGATCTTTCAGCAAGTACGTTTCAATCAATTATATTTTCCTAAACTTTTCAAAATTTTTGGAAGAAAAGGGTTCAGCTGTTAGATCATTGTATTTTCACAAATAATTTAATCAAAAATTCATTAATATATTAGGCATTCAGTTTGTTTTGAATTCTATTCATATTATGTCAAAAATTTGCAAATGCATAAAGTGAATCTGATTCTTCCTCTTTTCTACAAAAAAAAAAAAAAAAAAAAAAAAAAAAAAAAAGAGAAAGAAAAAAAAAGAAAATCTCCGAAGGGAGTGACAGCTTGCAATCATTTCAATTTAATTGTGAATTCAAAGATAGAAACATCATATTTTTAATTAAATAATTTCCATTTTCCTATTATTAACATTTCAAATCGAGTTTTAATTTTTTTTTTTTCTTCAAAATTACAGATTATGATTTGAAATTTGCTAAAAATACAAGCGGTAATATATTTGTATCCGTTAATATTAGAATTTTATGAATGGATAGATTTCTTCGCAATTTCTTGTTAATATGAATTCAAAATTTTAGGAGAAATGATCCGTCATTCTACAAGGATGTTTATGCTTCTTCAATGCTGAATGATTCCGGTAAAAAACGATTACGTCCATGTATGTACAATCCTATACAATGTATTGTGAAAAGATTGAAATTACGGAAACGTTGACAAAACTTTTTTTTAATGATAAATGAAATATGAACATCAAATAAAATGTTATTCAACAAATGTTCCATTTCTCCAAAAGTTTGATAAGAAAATTCGACCAAGCTTAATTCAAGCAATCGTAGAAAAGTTACACAGATTATTTTTGAAATGGATAAAATTATTTCGTCTTTTCTCCAGACTGAAATATTTGTTTTGGAAAATTTTATCAGCGAACGACTCCTTCTGTGGAACCAATTTTGAATCTCGTAAATATGTCCCTTCAATTCATGGACCATTTCAAAATTTTGAACATATTATAAATATACAAATAAAAAGTTAGTATTTCAAGATTAATATTTTCAAACATTGAATTATGTATCATAAGTCACCCCACACTTTCTAATTTTTGGTTTCTTTTTACTTTTTCATACCATAATCACCACAACATCTTGCTCATTTATCGGATAGCGTGAAAATACGTGTTGATACGCATCGTACATTATTACTTTTTCGAATAAGAAACTTATAACAAAGCATCTTTTGTTACCATATGGCTCATAACAATGTTTAGAATTAATCCATTCATTGACTGAATCTTTTTGTACAACTTTGAGTTTATTTTCTATAACATATAAACAAAATATTTGTAAAATTGGTAAGTAAGCAACTTCTGACATAGAAAAGAATAACAATGAAAAAAAACCACTTTACTAAGATAAAAAACAAAAACAATATCTTCGAAAATCTTAAAAAAGAGAAACGAACATTAAAATATATTATTGAAATTGGAAAGTTTTTTAAAAATCAATCCTAGGATGATTAATAGCTTATAACAGTGATTGTAAAGTTTGATAGATTCGTGTTTTTTCAGTCCCAAATACACTAATACCTAACAAAATTTTTATATGTACCATCTCCGCCAAAAAAAAAAGAAAGAAAATCAAAAGAAAAATCGCATATTGGGACATCCTAAATTTATGGAATTAAATATCCAGTTAAAATTTCCCACATCTTAAAATACTACCATCAAAATCTCTAATCAATTAGTGCAGCGTGCATATGTCAGCGTAATTTAACTGCAGATTGGGCTAATATCGTACGTCAAAAGAATTTGACGATACTAGCTGTCATATCATCCCGTTTAATTTTCACCCGCTGATTGTATGCAGTCGGTAATGCACCGACTAACAGAATTGACTGACAATATTTAAAAGAAAAGGACAAAACAACGACAAATGATTTCTTCAGTATAACAAATTAAGAGATAAAACAGGTATCAAGTGATTATACCCTTTTTAAGTAAGTTTAAAAAACTGTCAACATATAGCATACATGAAAAGAAGCAGCAAAAACATATCCACAGATAGTGCACACACCACACAAACACACAAAAAATGTTTAGGATTTCAAAAAGATAAATTTTGTAAATAAAAGTATGAGCATGCATTTAAAAAAGATAATGTTGACAAAATTGCAATTTTCCTTTAGAATAAAAAAGTTTGCACGAGTCTGAATCAAATAATCATGTCATGTTATAATCAAGCTGAATAATGTTTACACGTATTCAAAAATGTCATCAACAGCCCAACAATAATGTACTTTGAAAATATCAATATCAAATAACCAATATAAATATAGCGAAAAAATTCAGAAGCAAAAAATATTAAAATAAAAATAAGTTCAAAAATTGTGCCTAGAAAACAAAAATTAGTCCCGTGGATTTCATTAAGTTTTTTTTTGCAAGCATAAAATTCACAACATGGAAATAAATATGCCATAGAACAACTCAAATAAGAAGACAATTGATTCCTTTTTTTCTTGTTCCTCCAGTAAAACTTTATTTTACTACCCTCCTCTTTAAATGATTCCCGACCTTCGTAGAGAGATCGTTTTCAACTTCATTTTTTTCCTTCAATCGCTCTTCTGTGATCATATTCTGCTGAATTTTATTACCGATTCCATCAGTGATCACTGCATGGTATCTATTCCCCTGGAATCGTATTACATATTGCCTAGCTGTGAAAGAAGTGATCAAACTGATTCAACTTTTAAATGAACCATATTTCAAAGTCCTATAATAGAAAAGAAACTTTCCATTATTCTTTGTAGCCTAAATCAGCACTGGCAGATAAAATGAAACTAAGCATTAAAGCCACATCAATTTTCACCAAGCGGTAATTTCCATCCTAAACACCGAGACTAAATGGTATCTCCACTTGAAATTTGGTGTCTACTCTGCTCAGTGAATGACATGAAATTTTCTAAAAAATGCTTTCAAATGAGAAACCTTATATATAGAAAAAAAAAAAAAGAAAATACTTTTTTCAGGTAAGTATTATAGAAGAAGTTGCAGAAAAGCAGAAAATACGAAAAGTAAATCGTAAATGAAAAGTACAGATTGCTCCAGGTTTGCTGACAATAACGTCCAGAAAGCTTGATTCGCAAAATGTTTATTCCTGGAATGAAATAAAAAGTATCAACACTGTCTCAATATCGCAATTTGACTGAACTAAAGTCAGTGCTCCAGATAATAATTTTGACATGAGAACTAAAGTGCATAAAAATTATATTAAGAGAGATCATTCAAAAAATGTAAAAAAAAAAAAAAAAAAAAAAAAACATTAATATTTCTATAACAATTTAAGAGCTCTCAAATGTCTGAGTAACCCAGTTCTCTTCCCTTTTAAAATTGTAAATTTAATAATTATTTAAACAAGAAGTGATTTCTCGAATGGCCAAATTGTCAACAAACTAACCGATAAAAACACCTCCAACCATCTGTAAGATCTGTAAAATTGTAACCATCATTGCCGCCATTTTTGGAAGTCGTTTACGCATTGCTCGAAGCGCATAATACGTGTACATAAATGCATGTACAGTATAATTCATCCATATAAACCACCGTCCCGAAGCTGTATGGTCCTGAAAAAAAACTGGTCTAAGTCCAAATATTTGTAATAGATTGAGCGAAATATTTCTGTTATTTTAACATGACAATAAACAAATTCATTCCTTTCAGGTTTTACCAGCTTTTGATAAAAAAGCAAATGATCTGTTGGATTTCATTTTGCCGAAGAAGTAAAAAAAAAAAAAAGAAATAGATTTGTAAAATTTCGAAAGAATTTGCAATTTTTTTTATTGCTTTGAAAAAGAAAAATTTTAGAAAGTTGTTACGTGCGTGAATTGTGTAAAGTACCTTTAAATTTCTATTTTATCTATTTCATTACATTATCAGAGGTGATGAAGAAAAGAAAAAAAAAAAAAAAAAAAAAACAGCATGCTGAAGCATGCTACGTCTTATTTCATATTTCAAAACACTGAAAACGCGTTACATATTTCCAAACACTGAAACGAAATGTTTGTTTTGTTCAGAAGATGAATAAGTTATTTAGATAAGAAGAACAAATAGGAGGAAGGTAACCACTAAAAAAAAAAAGAAAGTGAAACTCATATAAATTGAATAAGGCATCTATTCCGTCATACTTCCTTAATAAGCATCTATTTGAATTAAAAATTCTTTGGAAATCAATTTATCAACAAAAAGACTTACTTTGTAAGCATGCCATGTGTAAACAAGTACAGTGACATGATGGTACCAGTGAAGAAAAAGTAGCGGACGTTTGCGCAGCACAATAAATACCGTGTCACCAAATTCAGCAATCTAGAATGATGAAAATGCTCATCCTCATCAACAGACAGAAACTATTCATGTACATAAAAAACAAATCGTATTGAATAGTGTAAGGTTACGGTCCACGAATGATAACATAAGTTATTTCCTAAATTCACTCCTGTCGTTTTTCAATAATTCTGAAACTGAAAAATTAAAAAGCAATTTTGACTAACTATTCATGCAGAAAAAGACCTTTTCATCCCAATTAATGGGTACAACAAACTTAGGATAACTCAAGATTACCAATGCGACTGAAGACAATTAGCCCTTTTCTTAGAAAGTTTTCGCTGACCAAAACTATTATTTTCCATTATTCCTCTTCTTCATGCAAAAGTCAAAAAACTAATTCATGCGACTATACAACCCCAAAACTTGTGCAATTCATACTTTGGACAAGGCAAACATTTCAGTCCAAAATCCTGTGACACCTTGCGCAAATGAAGCTGTGCATATCGAATACTCGAAAGAATTCTCTCGAACACTCCACAGTAATTCCGGTGTCATTCGGCATACACCTAGGAGGGAAAATAATGCTAAACCAATATTCCATGCTATCAAAAGATTGTCCAGGCAGAACGGTTTGCGCGATTCCATCAGCTGTAATTCAACATAATTAATAACTGACTGGTAAATATGATGAACACTTCCGGTTAACAAGAAATGAAAGAAAATTGATTAATTTACGAGATAACACGCATCAGCTTGGAAATAAAGAGAATCTAACGATTATTTCCAGATCTTTTCAAGCTACGAAATAATGTTCAAAAGTATTCGAATCCACTTAATTAGTTATATAAAGTTATACTGGTCAGTGGTCTATCAGTAAACGTATGCCGGGTCCGACTGGCAAATAATAAACTTCTAAGTAAAATTCCTAAATCCTGCCGCCATAATTGGATTTTTGAATAAATTTTGGAACTGCACTTGAAATATGGAAAAATGAAAAAAAAAAAGAAAAAGATACCTTTTGTCCAACATAAATGGAAATAACATATGCAATAGATGATGTTATGCTATGAAACCAATTTTCTTGCATCCATTTGGTTGATTCCATCATGTTGAATTTTGCTTCAAATGGCGTCGTATAAAGATAATTTTCCAACCCATAATAGGGCCAATACTCCCAACGAGCCATTTAGGAAGAGTTCGGGAATGAAATCTGAATTTTATCTAAATCTTTTCCTTGTCTTATTTTGCTTCAATTATAAAAAGATTTCAAAAGTAACGTCCTGAATAATACTATGATTAATCGACGAAATGATTAAAAACAATTATCAATCAGACGTAGCAATGAAAAAAAAAAAAAAAAAAAAAAAAAAAAAAACGGAAGAAAAGAAAAGAAAAAGAAAACAACGTAACAATGAGAAAACGTGGAGAAAATAATTCATCATATATATTGTAATATTTATGAAAGTTAAAAAAAAAATCTAACGATGTATACGCAAATCACGAGAGATGAAAGAAAAGAAGAAAGACAAGAGGAACTGTAATGATGTAAACAATGTAAACGTTTGTCAAACTGAACAATCTATTACATTTCTATAATCGAATGCATATTCTAAATTGCCCATCCTTAGAGCAAATGACAAGACATCAAGGATTAGTGCGATAATTGACCAACGTACTGTGGACTTTGATCCCTGCTGATTATGAGAAGCTAATCATTTTTCCCCTTACTTTTTCCTTCCCCGCTATCTTTCCATAATTTCTTTTTTTTTATCCTCCTTTCGCTCCCTGTTTCCCGTCCTCTTCCACCAATTTGCAGAGAGACGAAAAGTCAAAAAAGAAAAAAAAAAAGAAAAAGGAAAAAAAAGAACTCCGATATCCCAAAATCAAAGGTCAACGATTACACCAAATATAGACTACTTCGCCTCTCGGTGGCATACAGTTAAAAGATCATTTGATGCGGTAAATTTTGCAGAAGGTTGGGATCATTGGTAGAAAGGTTGAAGTGAAACATGTGAACTCCGTTATTTGTTTAAATACCGGAATAACCGTTAAAATTGATAATAATGGATAGAATGCAAATTTGATTTGTGAAGTTGTTCATGTGGCAGGTCTGCCTTACTGATTCAGAATCTTCGAGAACTCTAGAATTGTCTCGAAATACCGTTTGTTACAATTGCACTTCTATGAGGTCAAAAATTGCCCTTTTGTCTTTTACTGAACTTTGATCGTGATCATTATGCTTAACTGAGTTAAGTTCATGAGGAATGTAACACATTTGAATACTTGGGAAACAGTTAAACAAATTTGATCAGCGAAATGTTTTACTATTGTTACTAGAATCATAATAATATGAGACTTTCGATATAATGAAAAATCATTTCGTCGGATAATATAATATGATTTTTCTGATTCTTTTTTGACCTTAAATTATTCCTTGGAACGTTCATAATTTAATAACGTACCGAAATTGTCTGTTTTATTATCTCCAAATTATCTCGTTAGATTTGATA
Source organism: Onchocerca lupi (assembly GCA_028564675.1). Taxonomy (NCBI): domain Eukaryota; kingdom Metazoa; phylum Nematoda; class Chromadorea; order Rhabditida; family Onchocercidae; genus Onchocerca; species Onchocerca lupi. The sequence continues at coordinate 10,565 of JAOVVO010000501.1, forward strand.
AAGCGTAACTCTTGAGATGTGATTCTAAAGTGACATTTTGTATCTTTAAAGTGACCTTTTTGACCTTCATCCTAAAACTACTAATTTCTAGCAATTAAATAAATAAAGAAATAATAAATATATAAATTTATATATATATATATAAGAGGAAAATATCGTCGTTAAAGCATCATTGTTTGACGACACTGAATCAAATGAATCATGCAAGCTTATTTTAAACAGCTATAAAGCAAAATTTCTTATCATTTAGTATCATAAAAAGCATCACATAGAATTAAAAAATTTTTTAACCACAATAAAAATTGAAATTAACGATGAAACCATTTTTCAAGAATGCTGGAGAAATTAGCAGAATTTTCAAAATGAATCGAAAAATTTCTCCAGCTATAGCCAACTACGAAAGTAAATATTATGAGAAAAAAAAGCGAGGAACAATCATCAAATAATATTTTTCTTTAGTTTTCATAGCATTTGGTAAACAACAATACAGTTTGGATTGAAAATTATAAAAATAAAACAAGAAAATATTGTTTCATCATAAAATTATACGTTATGTATGATTAAACCAACATGTAATTCTAATATTAAAAAAAAAGAAAAAAAAAAGAAGTTATTGAGCCAATCAATTAATCTGCTAAGCGTTCGTGAAAAGGCAATAAAAAAGAAATTTTTGCAAACTTGTAATTAAGACTAAAATTCAATAATAAAGATCAAAAGGTTGAAGAAAGTTAACAAGCAATAATTATTTGCAAATTAACTAATCGGCAAAATTGTCTAAGCCAGTTAGAAGCAGTTAATTATGAGTAATTAAACTGAATTTAATCAAACAAAAAACACAGCTTTCAACAATTGTACAATTTCTGATTAGTTGAGGAGAGACGAAACGAGACGAAATGTGAGCATGGTGAAAAAAATTTTAAATTGATGTAAGATAATTTAAAAGATGTCAAATACAAACAGGTTGAAACAAGAAGTGAAACAAAAAAGTAATTTGGAGACTAGAATTTCATCAATCGTAAAGATACAAACTTCAAATTTCATTCGCAACTCCTTATTTTGTATAAACTTTCGAATAACAAGAAACGAATACTTTTTTCAAGTAAATTTTAAAATACTTCAGTTAAATCAAACATCAAATTTTGGTCAGTTTTTAACTCTCAGCATGGTGGCGGTAATAGTGTAAAACTGTGTAATAATCCGGTCTCACTTTATTCTTATTGATATACTTTCATTACCATAAAAAATGTGGTAATTTAAATTTACAATTTTTTTTTTTCTTTTTCTTGAAACTTGCAGTATGACACATTTCTACTGATCTTCGAAGTGAAAGAATACCGTCAAGCATTTATCTGACATGATAACAAACTAATCAAGTATAAAATGAAATTCATGAATGAAAGTAAGATGGTGATTAAATGAAAAATAAAAATGATATTGATTTATAGAGCAAATGATCAAAATGATAGTCGCATGAAATGAGCTAAAAGTGATGATATAAAAATGAAACAGTAATGGTATCAAATATTGTTACAGATAAGAAATAGTTAAAGCACAAGTCAAAAAAAAAAAAAAAAAATCATGTACTGATTGATGTGACTTAAATCTGAAAATGTTAGATTAGTACAAGCATTTGAAATCAAATTATTAAAAAATTATTTTTAACAATAAATCTAAATTCTCAAGCTTTTTAACATTAGAAAGTTTAAAAATGGAAGGACAGAATATGGACGATTGATTTGTCAAAATTACAGGTTTTCCTTCAATAATGGACAAGCTTCGGAACCTATCAGAATAAACATTGAATACTTTTTGAGTTTCGTAAATTTAATAAATGTCTTTAATCACTTTTTTTTTTCTTTTTACTTGTCAGCATATCATTTATCATCCTTCAAAGTTCCATCAATAAACTTGCAATTTTGATTTTCATGACGTAATAACAACAAAACTGTTTATGATACTTTTTTTCTTTCTGTTTCAGTGAAGCATGACGCAAGTGCATTTCTAAAATGGTAGTACCCAAGTATGAAAAAGCAATGACAGATCTTTTATTTCAAAAATGTGCAAATATAAAAATGACAACAAGAAGAATAGTTTTTTACCAGTTAACAGTGTATTTTCTTTTTGGCATAGAGAATAAAAGACTTGAAATTTCATTTATAGAAAATTAATAGGAAACAAACTGAAATAAAAAAAAAAAGACAATATAAAATTCAAAATGACCTGAAAGGTAAATGTTTTATTTAATCAGAAATTGAAATTTGATGAAAGATTAACAAATAATTGAAATGTTTTAATGATAATGGTACGTTCCTAAATAATAACGTACCCGTTAATAATTTTTAGGAATTAAATGGAATGAATACAACTGATGAGATCTAAAATAATAATAGTAATAATAATCGAAGCAGAAATAGATAAGTTAATCTAGCGTTTACTGTACTAAAATGCTCAAAATAATAGTGTTCTCGGATTTACAGTTAAAACAAAAACATAGCTTTATTTGTAGATAACTGTTAATTTGTTATTTGTATAAAAAATAAATAGAGAACAAATTATGGACAGAATCATTAAGAAGGGGATAATTCAACATAATATCCGCTGGAAATTTTTAAGAAGGATTAACAGTTACTTAGAAACTGAATTTTTATAACGTCGAAATAACTTATCTACGTAAACTTACGAAATATAATCAAATTTATATGATTAACACAATATACTTCGAAATCTTCGCATTCTTCTGGATCAAATGAATCACCAGAATCCAGTGGAACGTCCACCTGGTGGATTCAGTACTTTTGTGGATGCACGAGTACCATGTGTATCCTCCAACGATGCTGTAACAGTACCAAATTTATGGAATGAAAGCTCACTGAAGTATAAGAAAGATTTATTATTAAGTAAGTACAAAATTTCCACAACGAACCGGAATAAACTGAATCGAATTGTTGCTTTTGTACGTTTTTCACAGGAAATGCTCGGCCACTATTACTCATGTTATCTTTAAGATGTGAACGATTGCTGCATGATCCTATACCTTCACCCACGCCACCATTAAGTTGTACCTGGACTAATTTTTTGATAATTCAGAATTTAGATACAAATTGCCTGCTATTAATAAAATAAAAAAAGAGAAATGATCACAATTTCTTATTAATAAAATAATTATAACTTTCCAAAACTGGAAACTTCCATAAATTTGCAAGTAACATAAACTAACCCCCTCCATCTGTTCCAGCATACAATATAAATAGGGAGAACATGATGCAAGTTCCACTAATTTACCTCGTTCCGAGTCAAACTGAAAATTAAATTAATTAATGGACTTTAATCGCATAATGAAAACTAAAATTCGAAACATTTTTCACTGTAGGTATCCGACAACTCAAACAGCGAATGAATTCATGAAATGGTCTACGCTTTTTTCAAGAACTCCATGTTTTTCGTTCACCATATAATCGATTATTATCCGACATTCGGAACTGAATAATCGAGTACTGATGAATCTAATTAAAAAAGTTTCCCAAAATTCTCGAGGAAATAAAACAAAGCTAATAACAAGCCCAAACGATATTTAGAACTACTCAATATAACCGGAATAAACAAAATTCCAAAAGTCCCGACTTTTCCATTGCTGTAAGCAATTCGTCCACCGCGAATGGTCATCACAGGTTTCAAGTGGGGAGTCGATACTTTGAACAGCGATGAGTGTTGACTTAAAGTGGACGTTTGATGTTTCATGGATAATTTCCACAGTACCAAATCCGCGTCTGCTCCAACAGCAATTTTACCCTGAATTTAACTCCAAGTAAGCAGTTTTTTTGCTTGCTTTTTCTTCATTTCACTTTTCCTGTTGTATAAATTTTGATCGGTCAAACAAACAGGATATTTTTTGGCGTTTATCAAGTAACTATAAAATTTAATGCTCCGATTTTTGAAAATTTTAGTGCGAGGAATTAAATTTCTGTCCGAAAAAAAAAAGAAAAAAGAAACCTTTTTGGGATAGAGATTAAACACTTTGGCAGCATTACTACTAGTAATAGCAACGAAACGCATTGGATCGATCAATCCTGACAAGACACCCTTGGCCCACAACACTGACATTCGCTCTTCCACGGCAAATGCAGCACTTTGAGTGTGATTTTCCGCAGTCGAATCCTTTTTCCGCATTTCACAACCGGATGTACAGATACATAATGGTAAACTGAAAATGTTGGTTTAATTTCCTAATTTGCATATTTATCGACTTCAGCAATTTCGAAATATTGCAGATTAAATATCAAAGTCCCATAAAATGCTCTAATAGTTTCAAATTGCATTTTTATTCTTTATTAATTTTTTTAAATGTTAGAACAAAAAAAAAAAAATTAGACTAATCACCTAGAAAGACAAAATACTAATGCAGAAGGTGATTCAACATATTCCCATGAAGTGCGCAACATTGAATTGTTTTTTTCATCATTCTTTACTTCCAATGCTGTTACGGGAATCTAAACACATTCCAAGTAATTGTATAGTCGATTTTAAAGACTCGAAAATTTCCTGAATTGCGGATTTGTTGGAATTTAAAAAGTATCTAATTTTTTAATTTATAAAAGTTAACCTCTGGTACAAGCATTTTATTACGCTGTTGCAGTACAACTTCAGCAGCTCCTGAAGAAGATAGCGACATCACTGCAATCGGACACTTTGTCAATTTGGAAAATACAGAAATGTGATTCACTTTATCTGCTTCCAGCTATAATAGAAATAAAACAGATGATATAATTAACTCTAAGAAAGTTATTCGAGGATTTTCAATTCGAGGAAGTCGATGATTTGGCAAAATTTACAATGGCGTATTTATATCAATTAATTCAAAAATAATTCTTCCTATTCTAAAAAAGTTATCCCGGAATTTTTGGATTCAAGAAAATGAATGATGTCTGACATTTGAATTCCACATCTAGATAGTCGAGTAATTCTCTTCTTTTATTCTATCTAATATTCCATACTAATTTATGATTAAGGATGCAAAACTTTACTAAGATAAGAAAGAACAGACGGATAGTTGAAGGTATGTAATAATCCTATGTAAATCCAACAATCGATAAAATGCCGATTTTTACGTCATTTTCTTGGTTTTTAATATTATTTTCCAGGTATTCCGCCAATGACGAATCATTAGATGTTGGAAGAAAGCATCAAATGCATACCGCTTCCGGTCTTGAAAGATGGAAACATTCCGCCCCACTAATACCAGATGTACGTAATCGCTTCTCCAATAAAGAAATGATATCCTTATTTTCCGGAATTACCCGAGCATGAACCCGAAGACTATAACAGTACTCGAAAATCTGCAATTCAAAGCAAGCATAATAGAACAAAAACTATGAGGGAAGATAAAATTGCATACAGATATGCAAGAAAATAAAAACAAAAAAAGATTCATACAGAAATTTTCTTTTTTTTTTCTAATCCCTAATATTTAATTTTTAACGAAAATTTGAAACTATTTATGATTTCATATTTTAAAATTCAGGAAGCAAAATTTTATGAGAATTTTTATGAGAAAATATGACAACTGAAATTTAAAAAAAAAAGAAAATGGACAAAGAATTAACCTCAAAAAGTTGTTCATCCTTCTGGATATTAATAATAAAACTATTAATGCCTTTATCATGTACCAATGTATTCATTTCTTTTCTTATCATATCATTCCATTCCGAAATTACCACACTAAATGCAACATTACACAGTGATTTTGACTGCGCAACTTTGCATGAACGGTCATATGCATTTAGTAATGTTTCATGTGGTCTTGATTGAATAACATCGATTATCTGAAACAAAGAAAAAAGTAAAGAATGGAAAAAGAAAAAGTATTATTAATTTTTTCAAAACTTCCATAACTTTAAAAGTTCTGCAAGTAATTTTTAAATTTTAATTAATATGGAAAAGGAGAATAAGAACAATGCTAACTACAATGAAATTATAGCAGTAGGAAGTATTATGAAGAAAAATTAATGTAATGTAATCATTTGTAAATTAAAATTTCGCGATAAATTTAATTTTTAATTACAATTGATGATAATTATTAGGAATTTATTAAGGGAATTATGCAGACATTTATAAAGCGAACTTAACTACCATTCACTGAACATATAAATGAAACTGTATTTCCATAAAAAAGAATGGAAAATTTTTTCAAGTGTTTAATTAATTAATAAAAAGAATAAAATACTGTACCGTAGTAGTGCCACCTGCTAATGCAGCTTTTGAGCCGGTTTCAAAGTCAATCACTGAATCTGGTGATGAGAAATCCGTATAAGTTTCAATACCCGCAGGCATTAATGCTTTACCAGTTCCATCGATAATTTGCGCCCCTTGCGGTTCTTCAATCTTGCTCGACAACTCCCTTAATATTAAATATTTTCATTGGACGAAATAGATATCAACAACCGAATTAAGGACTACTAGTGGTCAACTAGCTAATTAGTTATTTTTAAACTTATTCAATTGAACCTTCTTTCAGATCACTCTCAATTTCATATAAAATTTAAAACTTATTTATTCGTACCGAATTTCTTTAATTATCATACCTTAATTACAATGAAAAAAGAAGTCACAAATCATTCGATCATATAATTCAGTCTAGCTGAATCAGTTTTTCCGACTTTAAACAATGAATATAAAATCCATGAAATATCGCATCATCAGAATCACTAATTTGAAAATTTCTAAATTACCAGTACGAGATAATGAAATTACCGGATGATGCCATCTTGGATGAGTACATCTGCCGTATAGATTGAATCATCGTTGATAATTTGCACCCCTTTGATAAGTAGATCTTCACATGCACCACCGCTTCCGGAATCCATTGATATTCCTGCTACCGGTATTGTTGCTGTTGTTCCTACTGCTGTTGCCGCTGCTGCTTCTGCTGCTGCTGCTGTTGTTGCTACTCCGTCAACTAATGATTTCATCGCATCCGCTGTCGCATTCGTTGTCACCATCATCGATGGGCCTTCTCCGATGCTGCCTCCGCCTTCTTTTGCTATCTTGCGTGCTGCTGCATTAGTGCATGCTGCATGACTTGCCATTGGAAGTGCTTCTATGACCGCCGAAATTTGTAAGCCATGGTTGCTGCATTCCTTATATCTCACTCCTTTATCCTCTATCTTACTTGTTCCTTCATTCTCCGCACCATCCGCTGCAGCATTGTTGAAATATTCCGGACCAGGCTCATGAGTTTGTTGGTAGTTATGGCCTAAGTTATTCTTGATCAATCGTTTCATCTCTTCTCTCGATTTACTACTCTTCATTTGCCCTAATTCCATCTCTTTCTCATTCCCTTTTTCACTCATCACTATCTGATAACGATCATCACTCGTATCCTTAGCATTTTCCACTCCTGGCAAATGTTCTGGCCCTGGCTCACCCAAATTTCTCGAATACTCTTTCGTATGTCGACATTTGGCCATTTCATTCGATCGATTAGCACCACTGACACCATCTGTGGTAGCTGCTGAAAAATTGTCACTTTTTGTTGTTACTTCTCCAGATGTTTTGCTTTTTCTGGATGGTGGTAATTCACGTTCTTCGACGAATTGAAAACAAGCATTTGGACCTGTAATTGGCTTCATCCCGAAAAATTCCAGCATTGCCGGTGAAACATCCAAGCCTTTCCGGACTAAACGCTTCGATGATACGGCTCCAGCAGTTGTTGTTGTCGTTATCGCTGTTGTTGTTGTTGTTATTGTTGTTGTTGTTGTTGTTATTGTTGTCGTTGTTGTTGTTGTTAATGCTGTCATGCTATCTTGTGATACGCTTCTGATTGATTGCAATGACGTATTGCTTGTTTTACTTCTCGGACGTGGTGAACGACTAACATTGGATGATGCTGACGTAGATGAGCGTGATCCTGTTCTTTCCGGTGATTTCGGTGGTATTGCATGTGATAATGGTATTGGTGTCATAGATTTCGATTTTTTAGTAACAATTTTTGATGTTTTTTCGCTCGAAATGGTACCATCAATATCACTGGTACCATTTCCTGTATCGTGTAATCTCTTAAACGAAATATCATGTTTCAATTTCCTCTCGCTGTAGCAAACTTCGACCGGTGAATTAGGTGTTGACCGAATATGAAAGGTATATAAATGCCCCTTAAGGGGCGCTAAAAATGGGAAAATTTTGGCTGTCTCGTTTGGTCGCCCTCAACGACCACTTAGAATGGTGGTAAAATGCTGCTGAAGTTTTTCACCGCATTTTTTACCTCAAATTTCCGGTTTCATCGTTTCCAAATGACAAAACAATAATGGGTCATACCACGCAATCAAATTTTCTTGCCAATATAATCCTTAAATTATCCTAGAAAAAATTGGTACTATTTGCATTTATTCGAAAGCTTTCAATTTATGAATCAAAACGAGCCACAATTATAAGATTTTGAAAATATCGATTGAAATGACAACCATTACTCTTTTCTCTCCACATTTTTTTCTTGAAAATTCGAAAATTCTAAAGAAATAAAATGTTAAAATTGTAAGAAATGCAAAAATGTGTCAGACGATGCTAACATATATATCACAAAAGGGCTTAAATTAGCATAATCAGTTTAAATGATGAAGTACAAATAGGCTTAAAAAGAATGAAAAGTGCAGAAAATGATGAAAGTCGGATGGATGATAAGAAAAAGTATTATAAAGAGGTAAAATATTGATTAGGCCATTTTAGTTCATCAAATTAGATATGCATTTATCGTTTTGTTTCTTTTTGCTACAGCTGAGAAAAAGCAAAGAGGCAATTACATATCATGCATAATTAAGATAGTTAAATAAAATTCTACGGAAGAAAGTCATTCGGCGATTTTCCTCTTTTTTTTTTTTTCTGAAAGCTGAAATTTTAGCTATTTAATTGTTGAAAATGTATTGTGGAAATAAAATAATTTTTAAGAATTTATAAAATAAAAAAAAAAAAAGAAAAACCTCTCCTTTCCCCTCTTTTCCTTCTTTTATAGTAAAAAAAAAAAAAAAAAAAAAAAAAAAAAAAAAAAGAAAAATTAGATTAACTTTTCAAATTACATTAATTTGCAAATAGGTGTACGGGAATATCAAAATTATGGCAGATTGACAAATAAAAAGTGGAATGAAATTATCGATAAATATTAAAACGATTGGAAGTTATTTGTCATTTTATGCCACATTCAATTAATTTTTACCATAGTAAACCCTTATATAATTTCTTGTTCTCTGTTCATTTCGGATTATATTCTTGAATTAATTTCCTGTATTTTTCGTTCTCTTCTATCCGCTTCATTTTCACTCAATTAGATGAGGGTAATAAAATATAAAATTTTTTTCTAAGAAAAAAATGAAACATTCAGGGGAAAATTTTCCTCTTCTCCATTTCAAGCTAAAAAGATTCCATATTTTGTGTAAGAAAAGCAAATGTAATATATATTTTAAAAAAAATAAAAAATACCATTCCATAATTTATTATTTGCAATCTTTGTGTTATATTTTTCCAATACTTTATTAAATGAAAAGTAAAAAAAAAGAATGAATTTAGATCCATTAATACTTTTTTTTTTTTATTTAAAAGCATTTTTTCTGAAAATAAAACTTTTTTGAAGATATGAAAATTACAAATTATCACATTAGCTAAATCACATGAATATTTTTTAGTTAAATTAGTAATGCTAAAAAAAGAACATATTTATTATTGTTATTTGATGTATTGGCATGAAAATATATGATTCAGAAATGTTGACTGAAATTTACCTAATACAAATTATTTTCTTTTTAACATTTCATGGTTAAAATAAGAAAAAAAAAATATATTTATTTGAGATCGATAAGGAAGGAAAATTGGAAAATTGCTGCCATCAATTTGGCAAAATTATTTCAGAGTAAAATTTCCTTCGAATAACAGTAAACAACAATTATAAATGGAAAATTAATTACACTTGAATAAATAAATACACTGCTTCGAAATAATGAAAATATTGAAAATGACGAGAAATTAAATCAAAATTTTAGATGTTTAAAAAAGTTGCGTAAACTTCAGGAAGAAAAGAAAGAAATCTTAGGAAATAAAATTGATTTTGCGAGAAGCTTGGATGAATTTCTGCGAAATGAATTTTTTTTTTCTTTTTGAAAAAAGGAGAAAAAGCAGGGATAAAATGCAAAACTGAAAAAAAATTTGATTTAACATTTTACTTTGAAGGAATTTCAAACAGAAAACGAAGGAAAACGTAAGCAGCACTTTGACATTATGAGACAACAGTGAAATTAAAAATTGCTAAATTAAATTTTTGAAATGAATAAATCAATAAGGAGAAATATATATACATATCAGCAGCCAAAATAAGTTAGATTTCTATGAAATTAAATGATTTCTAAGTGAAGATTATATTATAATTTTGCAGATATTATTATTAATATCGTTAAAAATACCTTGAAAATATATTATATTGAATAAATAATTAGAAAAATAATGGAAACAATGATGGCTTCAGTTGTTATTAAAAAACGATGTGCTCAATAATGAAAGAAAATGATAAGCTGAATATTTAGCAATATTTAGTATCATTTTTATAGATTTATTCTGCATTTTCTTTATATTATTTGAATTTCATTTTCGAAAAATAAACAAATATTAAAAATTTAAGAAAAAAATTGAAAAATTCATTCAAAAATAGATAGCGATGAAATATATAAACAAGCAAATATAATACTTTCTAGTTAATCATTGTCATATAAAATGCAATTTTTTGTTTAATTCCAGCGAAATTTTTTTAAAATTGTTTACAGTCAGCAATATAAATTAGCCAGCAGAGAGTTTTTTGATCGAAAAAAGGTCAAAGTTTGCAGATCAATTAAAATTTACAACTATTTATTTCATTAACCTAATTTCTTCAAATGGTAAAAATAAGCGACGATAATTGACAAATCATACAATTGATATCTACTACAGGTAAAAATGAATGCGAAGAATTATCGAAAATTTGGTGCGATTCTTAAATACATTGAGAGGTCATTTGAATTCCATAGAAACTTTTTCGTATGCTGGTACAACTTTATCATTCATTCTTTTCGATGTGAAATGAGGTCATGCTGGATTAAAAAAAAAAAAAAAAACAAATATTCGCATTGTCACTTGTTAATTTATACTACTTAATCTAATTGAGTAATCAGGTTATCATATGGTTCGCTTATCTGGTTTCGGCTGAGTAATCAGATATCATATTCGGATTTCGGTTGATTAACATGCAACAGAATCTTTTTGGCTTATTTTAACATTCTCGAAACATATTCAGTCAGGTTTTAAGATTATCTAACCATTGTATCCTTCATATCTCGAATAGTATCTCAGACTAAATTATTGAGATTTTTTCTGCAGCAAAATTTAGTACTTAAAAAAAAATTCAAACCCAAATTTAAGGAAAAAAAACTTAATTTCTAGTAAACATTACTCAATAATTAGTGAAATATGTCTTTTGGGATTAGATAATGATGAATTCTTCTATCAAAAACAAGTTTTACAATGAGATGTAAAGACAAATTAGAATCATTTTATGATTCCAATTCGACAAAACTTCCAATATAAAAACTCGCAGTCATTGTTAATAATGACGAAATTGCTGATTAAATACAACAAGATAATCATTCTACATTTCAAATCAGGGATAGTTTCCCTACTTCACAATTCAAAAAAGAAGAAGGAAACACGAGGAGGTAGAAGAAATAAAAAATGATAAGTCATCAAAAGGTAATTTTTGAATTTTATCCAAAATTTTCAATAAATATGAATTCAAATGAGAAAAAAGTAGTTTTTCGGTAAATTTTAATACCCATTAAAAAAAAAGGAAAAACTTATCATGAAATTTGATAGTTGATTAATTTCGAATAAGAAACGCTTTGCCCTTAATTAGTTAATATATTTGTTGTATTTTTATTACGTATACAATTCTCCTTCTACTTTTCCCCTAACTAGTATGATCTGTTTAATTTAGACCATGACAAAAGCAATGGAATCAATATTATTAGATAGTTTAACAAGTGCAAATTTCAAATTTCAATAAGCAAATTAAATGATTCCTCGGAAAAACTTTCAAAATTAAAGTAATAACAGTTAGTGAATAAAAACCTAAAAGAATTTACTTTATTTTGATTGATTTCCGACAATTTCTTCTAAGAAAAAAAAAAAAAAAAAAGAAAAAAAACTATCGGATTATTCAAACAATGCTGAGTTAACAAGAATGAATTCAAAAACTTGTTTGATAGTGGCAAACTATGCCTAAAAGTAAAGGGAAGATATTTAGGAAAATGAAATTTCTAAATATAACAAAACGAATCTTCGACAGGAATCTCATTTTAAAAAAAAAAAAAAAAAATTGCCAATACTTCGTCCGCTTGAATTGAATTTACAACATCTGTATGTTTAGTTGGCTATAATCAAAGATTCATTGATCATTTAATAATAACATTATCGATAATAACAAAGTTTTAGGTTTTTTTTTTTTTTTTTTTTTTGCGAGAATTTTCATGAAATGAACCGTTAATCTGTTGTTGCTAGCTTAATTACCAGGAAATTTCGCAATGAACAAAATCAATTAATTCCTCACATAGTCGTCAACAAATCTACCAAAGCCGATTTCTCTTCCTCTCTCTCTCTCTTTCCCATCTTTTGATTTTAATTTATGAAGAAATTTCACACATTTAATATTCTTCGAACAGGTAAAAGGCTTATTTGATTATATCAAAAACAAAGAATCTATTGTATGTTTCAAAAAAAAAAAAGAAATTTTTTTTTTCTTAGAATGAAAAATATGATGATAGGACTAGCAAAAATGTGAGGATATTGAGGAAGACAAGACGAAACATGGCCAAGAAGAGGAATAAAAGTATAATGTTGACAGGAGATAAGTTAAAATTTTGTTTCAAAATTAAGAGACGAAAAACAGAGGAAAAACAAACATGAAGCACAGAGAGAGTGAAAGGAAGAAGAAGAGAGGGAAAGAGAAAGCAAATAGGTATTGATATTTTGGAGGAGGTAAATGAAAATTGTGCCGATTGCACAATTGAGGGATGGAAGTAGAAGGAATTGTCATGAGGGAAAAAGAGGAATGAGAGAGTCAAATATAGAACCGGATATTACTTGACATTCGGAAAAAACTTTTCTTTTTATCCTATCAATAATTCTTTTCTCTCTTTATTCCCTCTCTCTCTCTCTCTCTCTCTCTCTCTTCGTCTCTTTCTTTTCCGCCATATCTTTCAAACTTGAAACAAATCAAATGAGGGAGAAAAAGCAAAGACTAAATCCAAAATAGGAAGGGAGGAAGGGAAGAGAGTTCTGGATGAGTCGAGAATCGAGAATGGGTCGGGTCGACTATTCGACGAGACTAATTTACATCATGCCACGCAATCTAATCTAGCATTAGTATAAGCATTAGCATGCAGAATAAGAAGTAATCCTAATAATGCATCAAATTTTGGTAATATATAATATCAAGGCATCAATCTATATAAAATCAACTCTTAAGAGTACGCTTAACCTTGCTGTGCATGTCATGCATACATTCTGCATGCATGATTGCACAGCTTACCTAGTGGATGCATGTTATTTCTACACTTTGATACAGTCCGTAATAATGACACTTAAACGATTGCTCCATCACAATACATTGATGATCTACGAACGATTGATGTGATTGATGTTTGGAACGAAAAAAAAGTAAGAGAGAGAAGAGTATTACTGTATGATTTATTAATATCTTACAAATGTTTCTAGTGAAAATTGTTTTTGTTTTCGAATTTCCATTCGAAAAGAAAAAAAAGAAGGATATTTTTAGATATCCTGGGATATATTTTCAATATTTGTGAGAACAGTAATAAAATTGAAAAAATTTCCAAAAAAACATGGACAAAAGATCGCAAAAGTTACTTTATAAGAGATTCCATTAATTCTTATTTTGTTATCACATAAATGAAATTCTGTTGATGAAAAAAGACGCATTAGAAAGATTTTATATGCAATAAGTACAGAAAGCATAACATCACGATGACTGCTTGAGTAACGATGTAGTAACTTCAAATATAGACAAAGATATGATTATATGCTCAAAAAGATTGATATAATAAGCATCATTATGTGACCAAAATGCACAAATTTTATGGCAAAAAGAAAAGAAAAAAACGAACAAAAAACTGTTAGAAATACTATTCGTGTGAGTGAAATTTGATCACCGATTTCAACTCACTGCCATTGCAGAGCATATAAATAAACAGTTCAAGAAGGAATGAATTTTGGTTTTTACTATTACAGAATCTATATATCATTTTAGAAATATGCCAGTTTTTTCACAATTTCTCATATCCATGAGATTCTGTAATGAATTTTGCTGAAAATTAAGGACAAAAGGTCCAGAAAAAAAAAATCATCGCATAACATTTTCCACAGAATGCTAGCTTCAATTAAAATTTTTTTTGAAGCAACCAAAGCAAAATCTTGTTACCTTTTTGAAGTCTTATTCTAATATTTCTGTTTGACAAAAAAAAAAGAACTAATTTAGCCCGAGAGGTAAATGTTAGCAAAGAAGAAAATGAAAGAGAAAAAGTACGACAGCTTTCATTTCATAGAAAATGACTGAATCGAATGGCACACATACCACAACATCGATTTACTAATAAAGAACCATGACTATGAAAGAAGTCGCTTCAATAAAAATTGATTAATCAACTAATTAATCCCAAATTTTAACCCACAAAACAGAGATTTCACGGACATATGTTCAAGGAAGAATATACTATTTTTCCCTCTTTTCACAATGAGAAGCATTTTGATATGCGATGAAAAAAAACTATATGTTACATAGTATAAAAAACAAGTCAAATCTGCCTCATATTGACATTTTCGCCTTAATACGGCAATTTTGAAGTGTAGCACGATAAATAAATTGTCGACGTGAAAGTTGGCGAACTTCTTTCAAATAATTTGTTAAACTGATACGACCACGACTTAGCGCTTGACCAAGGAAATAGATGGCATCATCGATAGCACAATCATAAACGTAACAACGAAGTAACTGTAACAGATTTATACAATGCTCTTAGCAAATCAAAACTTTCAAAAAACGAAGATACAAAACAGTAGAAATTTTCATTAACAGGAATGGTCGTCACTTGATTTAATTCAAAATGCAAATTTGACTTTTCTTATTATTAAAGCCATGAAATTAAATCTTCTATCCAGCATTTCTCATTTTAGATACTAGCATTAAGATAAATTCTTTTAGCTTCTGAAAAAAATTCGTAAGAAAAAGAACTAATCCTAACCTGTCTATGCAGAGGTGTACAAGCATCAATTACTTGATCAATTTCTACATTTTTTTCGGGTGACGATGTTGAAAGAAGAGAACTAATTTCGGCTTTTTTTTCCTGAAAATCAAAGCTATTCTTACGATCAATTAGCAACAGAAATTCGATAAAAGATATTGAGATTTAACACATTTTCGAAAACTGGAAATCAGAGACAAAAAAAAGTTTATATTGATGACATAAGTACCTGATACACAATCAATGCGTCTTCCATTCGTTTCTGCTCCTGCGCTAAATCGTCCACAATAACTTTGAGCTTCTGCTGACCGGCACGCAGATCTGCATGGGTCTGTCTTATAGAAGCTAATTCCGCATGCATTGTTCCTGAAAAACTTGGGTTAGAAGGCTTTGGTGTAAGCTAACTAAAAAAACATAACACTTCAAATTTAGAAATTTAAAATCACAACCTGATTGCCGTTTAAACAGTGAATATTCTATAACTCAGCACAAGAAGGAGCACAGATTTTCGAGAAGCATGAATACCTAATTTTTCGCGAAGGCGTTGCCTAATTTTGTGTTCAACAGCGCTCATCACAGATGCTTTTAGATGTTCCGGTTGAACCGTACCACTACCAACATTAGCATGTGGCATCGAAGGATAAGAAACAGGTGTAGTTGGATATGGTGGTATTCCGGGCGCATTAGAAGTTGGATAAGGCGTGTAACCTTGGACCTGACCAGCAGATGTTGATCCCACAGCTGACGGACGTGAATTATTATTGGGCTTCGCGAATACTGGACAAGAATCTTGGAAACACATCGCCATGACCTTGAAAAATGCAAATTTCATCCACTTCCTATTATGAAACGTTTTTCCTTTTTGTTTCTATTGATTTTTTTCGTTTTTTTTTTTTCCTTCTTATTGAATAATTTATTCTCATAAGTGAAAAAATTACCTGCAATAAACCACTTAAATCATATCCTGGGAAAGACCAGTCACTGAGATATGGCAAATAGATGCGTCCCTGTTTATCTACCGTTTTCGATTCCTTCAGCATCATATTTGGCGTTGGACAAACGTAACATATTGGCGCATAATAAGGATGGGTGTCCCAGAGATATAATGCTACCGGTATGTTGTATGTATTGCCCTGACAAAAATTTCCTTTTACAAAAATTTCATTAAAGTTAAAAAAAAAGAAATTTTGAAAATGGTAATCTGCGAGCATATTTGCATATACTTATCTGACAAACAAATTCACGATCAATCGGAAAAGTATATAACGAAGCATAATACCAAATATACGATATATATATATAAAGAAAAGCAAATAGGGAGACTGAAGCAACCAATCTTACGGCATAATTAGGAACGATCTTAAATCGATACAAACCTTATAAAGAACAGGAATGGTGCCCTTCAGACGAAATGCAAGTGTATAAGTCCTGTCCGGATAAACGAAATGTTCAACGTCTGGTGTGAGATCAGGAAAGCCGCTTAGAGCTAACAGTATATCATTCTTCGCCGTATCCACATATTTTGCTTTAGCTCGATCCAATAAAGCAGTAACAGTCGATGATACGACATTATTTGTCATACTGGAAAGTTTCGTAGTTACCATTTTTATACTGTTTTGATAAGAATTAGATTTACGACTGTATGGTGTAATAAAATATGGAAGTATAAAATAGTAAAATGACTACTTAGCTATCTTTTTTCAAATACATTGTCAAATTATATAAATGTATCACTGAATGCTCAATAAGTTTACGAATGTTGCACCTGGTAATTTTTGTAACACCCAACATTTTCAACTTGAAAAAGTTACAAGTGATGAAACCAAAAGTCAGAAATTGTTATATGAATATATTAAACCGAAATCTTTATTGAATCACTGACTGGAAGTCCAAACTTGACAAAATTCTTATCGACAAAAATGCATGATCATGGAGAAAATCCAATTTCGGCACATTAGTTACAAAGCGCAATATTAATCAAAAGCCAACCTCAGAACATTATCAGATTGAACTAATAGCAAAGATCAAGAATGTTAAAGCATAACACATTAGGCTAGCTGAAGAAATAAGTAGTCAAGGAATTTCAAGATCCATGTTTATCGATAAAAATTATGTGAACCAAACTGCTTTTCTCGAAAACTAACTCATGATTACAAGCCGTGACACTACGGAATGAATAATACGAATATTCTGAACTGATTATGACAAAAAGATAACACGTCCGCCTGGCGAAGCCACCTATTACGTAATGACCAGATCACTTACACCACGTAATCCTTCTCCGAATCCGGAATAATTTTCATAGCGTCCATTCGTAATATCAAGGAACAGTGTTTGTAGCATATCGATTTTCAACCGATTCCGAACTATGTGCCGTTGTTAAATAGTATAGTTATGTTGGAGAATAAAGATTGTGAAAATATACAACATTGAGAGTGTTAAAGATGCAAAATAGCTTGAAAATTTCTGAGAGTGCAAAGAGTGCAAGAATCAACGAGAGAGCTTGATACTTGCGAGTTTAGAGAGAATTTGCGCAATGTCATTAAGCGCTTTGCCTTAGAAAGCGAATGATTGGAAGTGGAATAGGAGATGTTTTTAAATAAAGAGATGGTAGAGATTGATAAGAAGTACGAAAGATAATGCAATCATAGATTGAGAGTAATTGAAGTCGTCGCTTTAGGTGGATATATTGCATCTTTCAGCTTACAGCAAAATGTTCATGCTTCGGTCTAAATGCAAATTTGCCGATTGATTCTTGCGCGTTACAGTGAGATTGTGAGCGTAAGTCGAAATAATTTGTGGTACTCTTATTCTTTTTCTCATTGTGTAATTTGGTATGCGTGCGATACGGTTATTTGCGTCGAGCGGTTTTTCGTGATAGTTATTAAGGGGAATTAAAATAAGTGGCACAGCTTGCTTGAATGAGGATTAAATCCAAAAATTATCGATGATGAGGAAATTTTAGGATATTGAGGAATCTTAAACTGTATTATTATTTATCTCAAAAATATACTTTTTTTTGATAGGATGCAACTATATTTCAGGATTTTTTTTTTCAGTTCATTGGAAAAGGTGCTTTTTTGAAAAACTTTTTATTCGGGTGTTAAGCGCTTATCATCAAAAATATGGGTCGAAAGAAAAAGCGTGCCGCGAAACCCTGGTGTTGGTAAGTAATTTTAATATTTATGAAAGAATGCAAAATATTCGGCCTTTCTTTTTTTTCTTCCCTGCAAGATTGAAGGCTTATCTGAACTGTTCATAAAATAGTCTTTCGGTTATTGTAATCGTTATTTATGTTGGTTGTTATGTTGCTTAGGTTACTAGTCATACATTTTTTTTTTCAAATAGGAATTAATTATTTGAAAAGAGTTTAGTAGAGAATGAGACACAATAGATTATGCCAATGTTTCGTGCTTTTTCATCTGATTCTCTCACAATTCTTCCTTTTCTTTCGTTATCTTTACATTCGAAACCTTTACTTGTCCAGAATACCACTAATTTTGATTTAATAAAAATGAATTACCGCAGTTTCAATGTCTCTAACTCATTTGTTAAACCATAGGAATTGTAACTGGATCAACAACATAAACAGTGACAAAAATATTCACCAACTACGTATATGCTGTTATCTTTAATATTCTGTATAATGCCTCTATATGTAGCTTTTCCTTGTACAATTTCAACCTGTTGGTTGACTTCCAAAGAACCCTTTATTTCGGTATGATCGGCGAATATTGTACCGTAAGGCGGTGTTTTCAGCAAGATTTAGAAATTATAAAAAATAATTACACTTATATTTTTATTTTGTAATAGGGTGCGCTTGGATTTTGTTCTAAAAGTAATAAGAAAGCTAAAACATAAGCTTGTGTTTCTGTTTTAAAAATAATAAGCTAAAATCATGATCCAATGAGTCCCTCTTTAATATGAGAAGATTCACTGGAAATTTATCTCAGAAGGGTAATATTTCATCTAGCGAGGATTGAATCACATACTTCTCTACATACATATTTTCTGGAATGAAAAATTTCTAGACCTTTTACTTCTAGATATAAAAATGAAGAGAATTAGAAAAATGTGATGAGGCCTTAACTTTAATATTAAAGTTTTATATAAAACATATAGTATCATTAGCTTTACATTTCACAGATTTCGTCATACGCTTTACCTTAGCTTCACAGAATGCTCCCTTAAATTTCGCACTAACTTCAGTGCCAACACAAAAAAATGGAGGATCATCCGACTGAAAATATAAATTTTATCACTAAGCACTTTATAAACAAAACTATCTATTTATTCATGAAAAATTTTCTAATCTTGACGGTATTTCAAATTTGATATGATAAACCGATTTAAGAGTGTCAATTTTGAAGATTCCAAGATTCCAAGATGACTATTGTAAATGTATACATAAGAATGCATGTTTGTTCCGATAAGCCGTACTTTTCAAGTTTGATTTTTTAATTCAGAGATGGATATCCTAAACTTGAAAAAAATTTTGTTTATGAAATAAATTTATACAGGATAGTAAATCAAATTTAATGTAAAATAAAGAAATCACCTGCATTACAATCTATTCTATAAAAATACTCGATACTTCGTTAAAATCCATCGATATAAATTGATGGCATAAGTCGATAGTTAGCAAGGGAGTAAGATATCTAGTTACCGAGTTGATAGTTAAATGAATTAATGTATAAGTTTGCTAAAATTCTAAAAGAAGTAACTGAGAGTGATATGTAAAGTCGTAACACGATTCAATTATAAGGAAAGTTCGAATGCAAATTTCGAGATTATATAATTATCAAAATCCACTGTTATATTGATCTGTTGGAGCAGTTTGATAGCCTTTGATAAAAGTTAAGGAATCTAGTTTTGGAGATTTAGCTGTTAAATTCGACATTCAGTCGCGGGCACCACACAGAATGTCTTTGTTGAAGGACTGGTTGGCTTTGTTGATTGAGTTCAAAACTATTATGATAATAGGAATCATGTTTATTCTCTTGCAGGTATTGTAATCGCGAATTCGAAGATGAAAAAATTTTAATTCAGCATCAAAAAGCAAAACATTTTAAATGTCATATTTGTCACAAGAAGCTTTTCACAGGCCCCGGACTAGCCATCCACTGCATGCAGGTATTCTCTCAGCTTTTAAATTTTGCTGTTTTTTTTTTAAAGCTTTTTTGCATATGTTATCCCTTGAAACTCATTTTACTGAACAATTCTTGGAGCTTATTTATTTTTTCAAGGTGCATAAAGAAACGATAGATAAGATACCTGCTGCATTACCCGGTAAAGATTCAGTGGAAATAGAAGTTTATGGTATGGAAGGTATTCCCGATGATGCTCAAGGTTCTGGAACTTTTTATTTCCTTATAAATATGCAAATTTCCAACTTCGTGATCTTTACGGGCCTTATGATCTAGTATGACACTTTTTCCAAAAAAATTGATGTTTTTTCTTTGCAGAAGAAACTACAAAGAAGGAGTCGAAGAATACAACTACTCCGGTGCCTCCTCTAATAGCTCCATTTCCAATGCTACCTCCGGGTAAATTCATTTTTTACTGTTTCGACTTCATATTTTGCAGTATTTGATAAAATTCGGTCATGTCATTTAATTTTCAAATAACAAATATAGAAAATAACTTCATGTAGCAATTATCAGTTTTTGCCAGTCTTTTTTTGTATTTCAAAATTCATCTTGTATTTCAGGTATACCACCAATGATTCCCGGTTTTCCACCTCTTCCACCTTCAGGAATGCCCCCATTCGGGCCACCGTTCATACCGGCACCACCAAGAGCTCTCCCACCACTTCCAGTCGTACCTCCAGGTAGTGCTCAACCTGCGCTCACAAGGTTCCCGTTTTTTCCTTTTTGCTGATCCTTATTAAATCTTTTAGACGGGTACAGGGTAACCGAGCTGATGTATTATGTTATTCTTAGCTAATGTGTTATGTTGATGCTTAAAAATTTTAAATTCAAGTTTTAACGTATTAAACATACGATAATCATACAACAACGGATTACCCCCTCCCTCCTCCAACATAACCCCAGCCGTAACATTTTGCTGGTTACATAGCTGATATAGCAGTAAATTATATTCCACATGGAAGAAATTACTAATGCTCAGAATGTTCACAGCTGAATGAAATGTATAGCATACCCTACTCGATCAAAAGTTAATCTAGTTGCGTATAAAAAATCTTGGAGCAGCCCATGTACCTCATAATCTTTCATGCGATATGTTTCAAAAGAACTTGCTACCATTTCTTTCTGTCTGAGATCATAGCAATATAAGGAGGTAGGTGATAGCATTAAGTACGTGAATAACATTTTTCAGCTTCATTCATGGTATTCAAATCATGGTATTTTTTGTTTGTCGGCCCTAATTCTTGCAGTATTTGTTTATGCACATAGAGAAAAGCTCTAACGCTGGTATCTTTGACCTTATATTCGAAAATTGAAATTTGAAAGACTGGTTGACGTGGTGCACTAATTGCTTCGTTACTTTGTATGTATCTTTTCGAAAGTAGCTAGTATTTTAGCATATAATATGATTTTGTTTCAGCATGAACTTGCCTTCTCGGGTACCGTTACCGAATGGTCCGATGGGAGTACCTGGAATCTCCGTTCCGGGAACAATCAATGCACAGTCGACACCTACTGTACCAGCAGCTTTCCCAGCCTATAGTGATCCTTCCTCTAGTAAAACTGCAGAACCGGAACGGATCCGGGAAATACCCAATCAGATCCAAAGACTCGGGGCAAAAATACACATCATGCATCCTGACGAAGATATATCTTTGGTATATTATTTAACATGGTCTTTACTTTTAATAATTTTTTCGCTAGTTATGCGAATTCTTAAGTTTATCTTCTCTAGATTGAATTTGTTTAACATCCCTAGATAGCACAGAATATTTTTTTTTTTTTCAGGAGGAACGGTTGGCAATCAGTAAAGGATTCATCTAGTTGATAGTGGATTCAAAATTTTTATGAGGTAAGTTTTTCCTTTATCTTTTTTCAGGATGTAGCTGATCATTTACTACTTTGTGCGATAAGTTTGAAGGTAGTTTTTTATAGTTTATAAGTAGGTTACATGCTTTCGTACTTAGTTTCTTTGCATAAATTCATCATAAGTTCTGCGTTGTGGAACCTTTAGAAAAAGCTGAAACGACAGTTTCCGACCGTGCCACACAATTTTAATATAAAGGTTAGTCCTGGAAACAGGTGGGTAGTGTTTTCTTGCTCATCAAAAAGGTTGTGAAGCTTTCATGTCTTGTACGTTTTTGGCACTCCCATTGGTACTTTTTGTCCACGCTTTCTTCAAGGTTTCAGCAACTGCTGCGGGTCTTTGGCAGCTTTTTTTTTGTGAATTTAATTAATATTTTGCTACATTTATGCCGATATCTTCACATTTAATTTGAAATAGAACTTTATTGTTGCAATCCTTTAAAGTGGAGGGGTTGGGAAGCTCGGGTTCTATATCCTTATACCCTGAAGGACTTGGACACAGGAATTCTGTGAATTTCATGCTTGGTTTTCCGGTATTCACAAGTTGTGCCGTAGGACTGGGAAATTGACAAGTAAGTTTCTGTTCAAAGTATAAAATTTGTTTTTTTACTTCTCGCTGAAGTTTATTGTAATTGAAGCTGTACTGTGGTAAGTACATTGCAGTTTAGTTCGTTGGATTTTGCATATTGACTTTTGCCAGTAAAAATCTTATTTTCAGCGGAATTCTGTCTTCTTTCATCATCATCGTCAAAATTTGTTGTTCGTATGCAGAAGAAAAAGTGGGAATTAATGCTACTCATTGCGCTTAACCGCTTAACCAAAAACCTAACTGAAACACAATAACATCGGACTTGTGATTGATCGACCACATTGCATTATTTTTCCCTTCCTCCATTGTTTGTTTGTTTTTTTTTTTTTTTTTTTTTTTTTTTTTTCTTATGTATTGTAATTTTATACTGATTTCGATTGTCGGTAAGTTCTGCTGTCTTTTATTATACAGTAAAGTTTTCTTTGTTTGGAATTTGTTGTATGGCAGACATTTAGGCACAAATAAATGACGTACACTGAAAACATACGTATATCTCTCGTGTAAACAGCTATTTATATTAAAGTTGCTTGGATGGGAAATGAAATTTGGATTGATTTGCGTCGAAATAGTAATTGACATTTTCTGCGCTGAGTATGAGGCGAATATATGCAATGGATCAAATTTGGATGTGTCCGAATAGTCAATCATCGAGATTTCCGAGCGATAGTTTTGATTGTGTCTGGAAAGGTTTACATCATCTGCTTCTGTTGATTCGTGTCGTGAAGAGCATTTTTTTTTTCGGAGCAAATTTGATCTGCAGAGATTCGGTCAGGAAAATCAGCATTTTAGATTCTTGAAAGTCAGAGATCCCTACGACACCTTGATCCACAGCAGATTACTGTCCGGTGTGTTTGCTTTAACAGGAAGTTAAGTTCGACTGTTTTATTTTTATTAATAATGTACGGCTTGTTTTGTAGGAAATATATTCTAATAATAAATTATGTAGCTGTTGAGTGAGTCATCAAAATAACAAATATAAACGAGTTCTCGCAAATCTTTCTTAAAATCATCTGAAACTCCCACTTTGCTGGCTTAGTGTATTTAAGATAGTTACATTTGAAAGAATATCATTCGAGGTTTGATTATCGTACTACTGGTCTTCATTTCCTACCTGACAGCCGCTATAGTACGTTAACATTAGTTTTGTTTGGCCTGTTTTCCAGCCATCTCATAACAAAAACATTCGAAATATTTTTTTACTCCATTAATCCAACGGGAAGACTGCTTTGGTTCTTCATGTATCTTCGGTACCGTTTGTAACGCCCACTAGCGGCCAAACGTTCTTTTTGTTCATCTTCCTTTGCAGCTTTCCACTCCGCAAATTTCACCCTGTCCCATAATTCATTTTCGAACAGAGATGATCTTTCATTGTCGTTGAAATTCTGAAGTAAATATTATAACGACGGGCCAGTAAAATATTTATCAGGAAAAAGCCCAACAAATAAAAGTGGCTTTTAATTAAATAATATTTGTCCTAGATAAGATGAAGACCTATAGTAACAGAATATATATTTAATTGAGGCTTACCGCAAATTGTTCTTCCGAAAGATTCAAGTTTTTTCGAATCAGATAAGACTTCGCATCGTCATCATAATCTTCTTTCTTCACGTGATATTTTATGAACCATGAAAAGTTCCAGGCAACATACCTAGATTACTTTTATCAATATCATAAAATTTCGCATAAATCGATAAACTTGAAAGGCAAAATTCGAAAGAATCGAAATTATTGCTAAATAAATTGACTTCCGGAGCTACGGTAACTTTTGGCGACTATTCCTGTGCATTGTATAAGACACTGGAATCATCTATAAATCAACATAGTTAACGTAAACGAATATTGAAAAATCACCTGTATATCGTATAAGGCAATACAATGATCGTCCATAACAATGTATTGTATATCGACGGCTTCTTATATCCACCTCTGTAACCGGAAAATCGTTCAGTTGAGTGAATCTTCAAATGTGACTCGCTGAGAGCAGCCTATAACAATATGTCACATAACTAAGTTTCTCTTTAGAAATTTACCCGCAAAAAAAGGAAAAAGCTCATGAACGAAATTCAGTAATCTTGAACAGTAAATTCTAGGACTGTTATCCTAATATGAGAAACTATGAAAAAAAGAAATTACAAACCAAATCAGTGACTTTCAAAATCGCATTTACCTGATATCCACATTTTCCTCAATAATCTGCCGCAAGACCTGTTCGGCATATTCTTTCCGGGACTTTTTATTACGAAAGTCGCCCTCTAATGAAATTCCTCTTTCTCTGGCAATTTCTTTCGCTGCATTACGATATTTCTCCTGTTTCACTGCATAATCAAGTGCTTCCTTATGTTTTTGTGCCGCACTTAGAAACTGAAATATATGAATTTGCAACAGAACATAAATTGTGACAGGAACAAATCAACATGATCATTAACTCTTATGCAAAAACCCGAAAGCAGAAAATCGGAAAAGAACCAGTGAAAAACATTGTTCCAGTGAATAAGCCCACTTATTTTATTCAGTTCTTACATTCCGAATTCAACTACTTATGTTCAAAGAGGAGTAGAAAACTATTAAAGCGCACCTGAAAGACAGATATAAGTATCAAAGTAACCACAACAACAATTCGTGCATCCACTTTTGGAGCTACCCGTCTGCGATAATACTGATAGTAGTTGTAAGCTCGTTGCTCCGGATGATCCAAATAATAGTCATAATCAGCTCGTGTTTCATCATCCTTCAAAGTCTCATAAGCTGTCGCAATTTGACGAAACTTTTCTTCCGCTTGCTTCTTCTTAGTCTAAAAACTCAACTGCTAATCATGATAGAGAGAAATTAATGAAATTTATAAATTAGTATTATCATTGGTCATTATTAATTTGATAAGTCAATAAATGACAAATATGAAAATTCCATTCCTGCTCTGAAAGATGACAAAAATCACTTACTATATCAGCAACTTTGTCAGGATGATATTGCGCTGCCAATTTCCTATAGGTTTTTCCTAACATATTCTGAAACAAACATTGCATAATCAACAAAAGATTCTTAGTTCTGTATTATTTATTATGTGTGAATGTCAAGCTATCAACTATCAAACTGATCCATAGTTTTCTTTCGCACTCAAAATCTTAGTATTAAAGAATGAAATGAAATTTTCGAAAGAAAGATATAATTTAATTGAGTAAAAAAACTGGGAAAAGCATGAAAACGACATACCTTATTGAATTCTAAGCGATCAATATTTAGAACTGAAAAAAGAGTGAGGTAGATTTCTTGGATTAAATTATATGGCATGAAATATTGATAAAAGCGATAACTTACGCAATTGATGAATTAAACAGAACGATTTAACGAATAGTTAACTTCATATGAATTTAATCAGTAATAGGACAGAGATAGCGGAAGAATTCCAATTATAATCATATGATCATTAGGTTGGCGTTGCCTTAAGTAACTAGTGAATTCTTCAGTATGTCAGTAAGGAATGGAAAAGGCTTGATAAAATACAATGGATAACCAAGTGATCTATACCTATCGTGTCCCAGCTAATAAATCGAAGCAAGACAGAATAAGATGAAACTTGACCTTCATAGCAGCTTGCAATCCCACAATAAAGACCTTCGATTAATTCAGCGTGGATGAGGGTGAAAACATGGATAAAACCAATTAACAGCCGTAGTAGAACCATCGGACAGAAATACTGCAAATCATCAATTATTTTCAACGGTTCTGGGATGTCAAGTATTCGCTTGTTCGTGTCAAAATACTTGAAGCAAAATTCGAATAAGCGAATATAACATTAGGATAAATGAGAAAAAGAAGTTACGGATGCTCTAGTTATCAATTTCAGGAATTAAAAATCGGTTAGGAAATTAATTCTCGAAGAAGCATGTGCATGTTACAAGAATATACCTAACTATGATTTCCAGTTCTCAAGACAAGAATCCGAACGACCACTAGAATTTCGGAACATTTGGTGGACCGTAACCAGAAATGACTCCTACAGTGACCCCCATCAAAAAAACAAGCTCCCCATTCCTCTTCCTACGCTTTTGGCAATCCGAATCAGTTCATAACGCCTCAACATCAATCGAGTCAGGTGGGAAATATTGTGTGTTTTATTGGAGATTTAGAGATTGATAGAGTTCAGAAGTATAAGACAGGTAGAGATTGAGAACATGAAAGGAACTTAATAATAAAAAAGAGATATCAAGATTGGAAGATTCTGTGAGAGAGCGTGTTGCTAAGAGAGACAGGAGAAAAATTTGTGAAAAATAACGCATTATAGTAGGAGCGGTGACTGAGAGAACGAAAAATAGATATGGATGAGAAGCGAAATAATGAGAAGAGAACGATATAAATTTGAGGGGATAAGACTAGTAGACAATGTAGATAAATAAAGTAATGGAATAGTTAGGGTAGGGATATTAATTAATTATTGGAAACGATTCAAGTTATTTCTGTTAGGAATGACGAACAATTTGAGTCATGCATGACTGAACATGTGATTTATCGAGTTGTAGTCATCGAAGAATAGGTTTAATTTTTCGGGAGAATTTTTTCTTTTTTAATTTCCAAATTTTTTGAGATATTTCTACGAAATTCGAAATGAAAAGATGGGTATAATGGATGTAATTTTAAAGACTTCTGTTGCTTTATGTAAAGATCACTTCTTTACCAATTGAGGAAAAGTTCATGGGATCTTTTTTTTTCAAGAAAAAAGGACAAACATATTTTTAAAGTATTCAAAGGATATCCGTTTCTTTTTTCTTTTTGAATACAAATTTTGAAAGCTTTTCCTTTTAATGAAATTTTAGTCACATGAACATTTTACGAAATCAGGCATAACGTTAAATTTAAGGGGAAAAGTTACAACATCCTCTCCTCACCAGGTATATTTTGCTGCTCAAGAGAGAAATATACGTACCATGACAATAATCAGTGAAATTGAAGTGAGATTTAAGAATTTAGAAAATTTGAATTGGCGCAATGTACGCGAGCATGCATGAACGCGCATACGCGAAGTCACAATGATGCAGCTCTATCGGTTTGATAATCTCGGATTGTGGGTTGCACGTGATCGTTGCAAAAATTTCTTTTTTTTGTAATGTTTTCATGAATTTCTGGCTTTGTAACCGTATCATGAATCCTTTGGGGGTACAATTGTTCTACGAATTTCTTTAGTTATAGTCGCACGTAACTACTGAATGTGTTAAGTATGCAAAAATTGTCTCAAATGTTTCAAATAAATTCTTTCGAAAAAAAAGATATTGCAGATGAAAAAAAGCTGAAAATTAAAACCGGATGATGAGACTGGCATGAGTTTAAGGATGATTGCTATGTAGAAGATGATTTAAGAAATGATCGTTTTTCGGAATGAAATATTACAAATATTCAAAGAAAATATAATGCTTAATCATGGAAGATTTGCTTTTTTTTTTTTTTTTTTTTTTTTGTTCTAAAAATGGAAATAGAAATAAACTAAAATGAATAATTTTCATGAATATCAGTCATCATTACAGGATTTTATTGCATCTGATCGTTGAACTTCACATAAAATTGAATTATGGACTATTTTATGGTATTTTTGCTGAATGATGCCCAATTTAGCCGATGCTTTTCTATACTTATTATTAATTATAGTAATTTTAATAAATTCTTTCATTTCAAATTAATTATTCATCTCAAAAATTAATT
Source organism: Onchocerca lupi (assembly GCA_028564675.1). Classification (NCBI taxonomy): domain Eukaryota; kingdom Metazoa; phylum Nematoda; class Chromadorea; order Rhabditida; family Onchocercidae; genus Onchocerca; species Onchocerca lupi. The sequence goes on from JAOVVO010000501.1 coordinate 39,178, forward strand.
ATACCTCTCAAATGGGTAATATTGCTTTTCATTATAAATTTTGCATATATTATATTTATAATATATATTTTTTTATGTATAAAAATATTTACATTCATGTAGAATGCATATGTATAATCGATAAAATTTAAATTTAAGAACAAAACGAAATATTTTAAAAATTATTAAATTTTAATAAACAATACTGAAAAGAAATAAACTAATAAAGCAATTAATAAAGGTTTAAATTCTAAAATTTTAATCACACCTTTGATGTATCCTTTGTACACTTGTTTCAAACCGTTCCTTTTTTCGTCGACTGAAAGAACCAAATGATCGATTTATGGCTTGATTTTCATAAAAATTATTCTTTTCCCGGATATTTGTCACTTCATTCAAGAATTTCTTCCCGTTTCGATTGATTTTATCTAAAATTTCATTATCATTTTATCTTATATGAGATAATTTTTTCCTTCCTTTTTTCATAATTAATAATTTGTTTGAGCAAATATAAAATATGTTTCATAATTTTTAATCAAAGTTTAGTTCAATATTCCAAAATAATGTTTATTCGCACATTTAAAAATGTTATAACTAGCAAAAAATTTTCCTTTTTTATAAAATTTTGTATAATATTGCTATAATAATTTGAATAATTGCTTCATTTTATCAAATAACGAAATAATCGAATAATTGAAATAATAAAAAAGGATAAAATAAATGAGCTACCAAAAAAAAAAAAAAAAAAAAAAAAAAAAAAAAAAAAAAAAAAAATGGAATAGTGATAATTGGAAAGAGTTGATTTCATCGCTGACCTAATAACCTAATTCTTTTACTAAAATTTCCCTGAAAATGATAGGTTCTAATCACTACTATTACAGTTATCATAATCACTAGAATGATAAAGAGAAGAATTGATTAAACTTAGAATAATTCTCAACAGCACTATCTTATGTATATATTTATTCATAATTTCTCAGAATTTTTTTAATATCAATAATTTAACAAATTTCATTTCATGAAACTCATACCAAATTTAAATAGAAAAAAAAAAAAAACTGAAAAAAAGTTTCAGATTCTTTAACAAAGAAGAATGCGAGCAAGAAATAGGGTACTTTTTGAAATTCGGAACTAATTAATAATGACTCATTTAAGTGAATAGTACTTTTGCTAATTAACTAAATAAAATTTTAGATCAAAGTAATTCTGACTTTTTAATTTATTGAAAACTTAAACATTAATAGTTCTAGAAGGCTTAACTTTGAATGCTTATTTTATTTCAACTGATAGGTATGTCTGATATAATGATAAGTTGTTTATAAATTTAAATTATCAAAGGTTGTGAAGCAACTGAAATGCTAAACAATCATCTAAACAGACAAAATGATTGATGGAAATAGTAATTAAGTGTAAAATTCAAACATGTTTATAAAATGAATTAGTACATGCAAATTTTCGGAATTTCGATAAGATTATTTAAAATTATTGCATATATTGTTCATTTGTCAATGATAAAACATAATAATTTAAATAGTTCGAAGATTTTCTTCTATTCAAATATTTTATCTAATTCAAAGATTTCAATAACTATTTAAAGATTTTTTTGAATAATCATTGCATAAAATTTAAGTACTATAAAAGTCAAAAATTTACGAGACAATCACTTTAGCAGCAAAAAAAAAAAAAGAACTAAATGTCAAAAATTTTGGTTAATATTTATTTGTTGAGATTTGAAAGTACTAACATATGCTGAGCAATTTAAAAAATATATTTTAAGCCTATATAAGCTTGGCTCTGCCAGGCTTATATAGGCTTAAAATATCCACGACAACAACAATTTTGACAAGATTCAATTTTTTTTTTCTTGTTTTAAATAATAAAATGAGTTATTGCTACAGTTATAGCTGATTGATTGAATAACTTATTGATTGAATGATTGGAAATAACTAGTGAATTAAAGAAGTGATTAACTTACTTAATCAAAGAATGATTAATGGATAAATCAACTGAATTAAAGAGATGATTGATTGATAATTAGCTGAATCAATGAAATGATTAATCGATAAATTATAATTATCAGAAATGAATAATTCATCAAACTTCTCCTACTTTTTAGTATTTCAAAAATGCTTAGTTTGCAAATGAAACGAATCCAAAAAGTGTAATTTTTCACGTATGGTGCTACGAATTCACAAGGTTGAAATTAAAAAAAGAATTGAAAAATTATCTGATAAGTGAATGCTTCTTAATCAAAACAATCGATATATGACCTCACGTAAATTCCGTTAGGAAAAGTTTACGATTTTAGCCATGAAATCAATCCTATCCATCCTTCTGCAAGATTTAAACTATTTAGACTCAACCTATCAAAAATAGTTTTTGGGATTAGATTGAAATTACATCGAAATGATTTGAAAAACTATTAATAGCAGACTTAGTTCAATTAATCTAAATTTTTCGAAAATATGTCTCTTTTTCTTTACCTTTCTTAATTATATGTTTTTTTTTTCTTCTTATCTTCCTTATTCATGCAATACTCAATTCATGACACACCTACAATTGACCTAGAGGTCAAATTATTTTCGGCATATTTCTATCGATTATTCACTTCAAACAATATTTGTGAAAACGGTCAAATAATTTGCTCATTTTCACTATAGTAATTGACCTATAGGTCAAATTGTTTTCGAAATGTTTTTGTCGATTAATCGTTTTAAACAATATTTGTAAAAATAAATAACTAATTTTAAATTTAATAACTTCTAAAATTATATTTTAAAATTACTTAAGTAGGAGATAAAAAATTTTCTCAATTAAATTTTAAAATTTAATATCAATTTTTTAATTTACAATTTCAAACAAAAGTTGAAAATTCAATCGTAATGCAGATTTAAATGGATAAATTTAGAAGAATAAACAAAAGTTTTAAGCTCAAAAATTAAAAAAAAAAATTTGCTATTGTTATCAATTAAATCAATAAATTATTTATTCCTTATGTAAATTATTCTAATAAAAAAAAAAAAAAAAAAAAGAAAAACTAAATTTTTAAAGTTTTACTTATGTTTTTTGTTTTTTTTCCGTTTTTTTTTTTTCTTTCATAAATTTGCGGAAAGGAAATACTATTTATAACACAACACAAGCTAACAGCCATCACTAAATTCATCTTCCTCATTTCTCAAACAACTCGATACTTCAATTTCAATACTAAAATTTTCACTATTTTCTCATTGCTAACGACATATTTCTTACACTTAGTGAGAAGCAAATATATTTCCAAAAAAAAAAAAATCAATTTAAATTCGTAAAAATTTGAAATTAAATTTATTTTAAAAAATCATGAAATTTTATATATTAGTCATTAAATGAAAGAGGTTATATATATACATGATAAAAAAAAAAAAAATTCCGATTTCTTAATCCTTAACAGAAGAATAAGTTTATTGGAATTTTCAAAAAAAGATGAAAAGAGGAAATTTCCAAATTGATTTATTGAAATAATGAAATTTGAAATGATTGTTTTAAAATTAACGATAAGAAAATTGTTGATTTTTTGAAAAAATGATAAAATAATATTGAATTTAAAAATGAAGAAATGATTTCTGACGTGAAATCAATATGAAATTTGAAGAGAACAAAAAGAGATTTTACAATGAAACAGCAAAATGTGATTTATTTATTCTTCTCAAGCAATTCTCGAGATTTCTGATAAAAAAATTTGTAATTTTGATGATGAGAATATCGTGCTGAGAAATAAAGTAGTGAATGAAAATAATAATACATCATTAATCAAAACCGATAGAAACCGGAAATGAATTCGTATTTTTGTTCATGATTATATCTTTCTTCAAACCGGAAATTAAATTCATTTTTCTAATTTCAGATTAATTTCTTAGACTTGAGCAGAGATTTAAATTGCAACTCTTATCTCTCTTCAGCAAGAAATCTAGTTTCATACTAAAATAATGAAGCATAAAATTAATATCAACAAGAGAAACAAAGCAACTTTAAATTGTTGGAAAATATTTCAAAATTATCAGATCAAATCAAATTTACATACTGTCATATAAAAGAGATAAAATCTTTTAGCAAAAAAAAAAAAAAAAAAAAAAAAAAAAATTCTTCAGACATTCTTGCTAACATTTTGTTAAAATTTCTGTTTCTATGAAATGATAGATTTTTGACAAAAATTTTTAAAATTTTAAAAAGAAAATGGAGAAATTTTTTCGAATGGAAAATTAAGATAGATGTTCTAACATTTCAAACAGTTTACTCAGATGATGGAAAAAGGATTTGAAAATTAAAAAAAAAAAAAAAATGAAAAAAAAAAATGTATGCATAGATTGAAAAGAAATCAATTCAAAAATTAATTGAAAAAAAAAAAAAGAGAACGGACAGGTTTGATGGAGATAAATGTTTCAATTTTTTTTTTTTTTTTTTTTTTTAACAACATTTACTATGCACTTTTAGATGAAAAAAATTTTGAATTTTATTGATTCTTTGGCTATTTGAATAGAAATATATGCCTTTTTTCACTCTCACAATTTTACAAATAATAAATTTATTAAAGAAATTTCAACAGAAAAAAAAAATTGCAAAACTTTTTTTCTTTGAAATGAATAAATATGAAAAGTATCTGTAAAATATATGTGTATATAAAGGTTGTAATATATATATATATATATGTATTAAAGATTATGAAATAGGCTTAATTAGAATTTTTTATAACAAAATTATATTTTTATTGACAAAAAGGAAACATTCATTTGTAAACGTGAAATACGTAAATTTGATAAAGTTACTATCAACGAAAAAATCTATCATAAAAAAAAAAGTTGAATAAAGTTTCAAAAGAAGGCGCATTCCTTATTAAAAATATGTTTAACTTATTGACTTTCCACGCTTATCATGCATTTTATTGATTCTTGCTATACTTACATCATCTCATATTAATCAGTAATCAATCTTGATGACGTCAATCGTCGATTTATTTAAGTTATTCCATCGATTCAAATGAAAAGGATGTTTTCAAAAACATATTTATATCGTAAAAATCTGATCAAATCTATTTTTAACAAACAATTTTTATTGATTAACTAAATTGAATCAAAAAATTTTCAATTTTTTGTTTATAAATTTTACATTTAAAACGAAGTATATAATAATAATAATTTATTATTGATTACTGATATTCGAGTGAAAATGATTACAGTCATGTCGCTCAAATAATCATTTTCGATATTTTAGAAATACATAATAATAATAAAGCAGATTTTCTTAAATTATTTCTTTATATAAAATTAATAAGAATTGTTTGTTAAAAATAGATCAAATTTATTATTTCTCATCGAATTTCATTAATTAATTGACCCAATCGTTTAATTATTTGTTTATTCAAATGTACTTACTTATTTACTCAATCAATCACTAATAAACAAATATTTACTAATTTTTAGGAGCAAAAAAAAAAAAAAAGAAAAAAACAGTGACAAATCGCAACTAATGAAATATCTAATTTCTCTACTAATTAAATTTTTGAAAAAAAGAAAAAAACAAAACCTAATTCTGATATATTAATTGATCTGGATCCAGGTGTTCCTTCTCTTCGATGCCTATCCATACGTATCGTATTTCCATGCTTTACCGATGCTACGGTATTCTTATGATAATTGTTATCATAATTCAATGGAATTCCAAAATTTCCCGATTTTAACATGCAAAATCGATTGCCAGTTGCAGCGATTGAATAATTTTGATTCATATTCAATGATCTAAAATTTTATTAATTGTTAATTAAAAGTAATGATTAATTCCAATTAAGAAAACTCATAGATAAGATTGATCTGTTACATATAGAATTTCGCACATGCTTTATATTCATATCCATTGTTAAAGATATAAATTTTATCATTTAAACTAAATTTATGTTTACTTCAACGTTTATTGTGTAATACAATAAAACATGTAAAATCATCAGCAATTAAAAATTTTTCTATGATTTTCAAATCTCAAATTTTACAGAATTTTTCCTACAAAAAAATTATTAAAATTAGTAAAATAAATCAAATTTTGAATTATAACAAATCCAGTAATTGTTTTTTCATCCATTAAATACTCTTTGATAACAGAACAAATTGTAATCTTTATATAAATAATTAAAATGAAAGGATTTAATGAGCAGGTAATCTCTCATTGTTTTTTGACAAAATTATAATCATTTCCCAAAAATAAATTAAACAAAAATGAAAAAATTAGCTTTGAGAATAGAAATGAATAATATCTAAAATAACAAATTTCATTGACTAGAAATTCAAAATAAAAAAAAAAAAAAGCCTAATCAAAATTCATTTAATATATCAAATGATTATCGGGAATTTCCTTAATCATAGAAAAAAAAAAAAAAAAAATGGAAATACCAATGATTTACACTTTACTCCAAATCAAATTCACCAATAATTCACAAATAAATTATTGGTAAATGAAAAAAAAAAAAAAGAAAAAGACTGATTTAGATTTGTTAAAACTGTTAAAACTTAAAAAAAAAATAAGTTTAATCAGTTGATAGCTTAAAATTTCTGTTTTTTTTTTTGTTTGCTAAAATTATCTAATTTTTACTGTTTAAATTTTTTCAAATTTTAAAAATTAGATTTAAGCTAAAACAAATTTCTTAAAAATATTGAAATGCTTTTAAATTCTTTGCTATCTCATCATCTTCAGACAATCCATGTATATATACTGACTCAAAAATTTTTTAGAAATCATTCGCTATAATTTATCGAAAAAAAAAATCAAAATCATTAGTTCAAGTGGAAAAAAGGAAAAAAGAAAAGAAGGAAATGGAAGAAAATAAGAAATATGAATCATTATAACAATCAAAGCAAATTCAGTAACAATAATAATGATAATAATGATAAGAATAACATTTCCAATATTTTAGATAGTTTTTTTTTTTTTTTTTTTTCAATTCAATTCAATTAATTCAGCAATAAAAAAAAAAGATGTCATTCATTGCATTTGTGGAAATAATAAAAGATGCTTAATGTGATTTGTTAGACTGTAAGAAATGATTGCAAAATAATTTTGAAAAAATTAATGAAATGCAAAAAAAAAAAACGGAGCAAAATAATAATTCGAATGAGAGATAATTTTAATTTTAAAAAAAAAGTAGAAAATTGTTAAATGGAAAAACGAAGCAATATTAAAATGATATAGATTTGGTGTGGATGAATCATTTTGTAGATATTTACAAAATTTGCAAGATAATATTTTTAAAGCTGCAAGAAAGTGCATTAAGAAGAGAAGTTTGAACAAAAAAAAAGGAAAAAAAGAAGAAATTGATAATACTTAGGAAGATAAGGAAGTGATAAATGAAATAGAATGACAATTTTTCGAGTAAATAATCATTCTTTTTCAACAAATGAGTAGAAGAAATTGGGTTGTTAAAGTTTTTTTTTTTTTTTTTTTTTTTTGGAAATTATTTCTTCAATTTTTTAGCTATCAAACATTGAAAATTTTTGTTGAAAATTTAAATTCATGATATATTAATATTTATCATTCATTACAATTGTGCAAATTTCAATTTATATACACAATTTCATATCGATAAATGAACAAATGCTTTCAGTCATAACCAAATTGAAGAAATTATCAAATTTAAAAAACAAATTGAATAAAAGTTTTTCATAGGGAAAATTGTTTTCTTGTAATGGCTCAGATTCAAACAGTTGACAAAAGAATTAGAAGGCAGTTGGTGCAACAATACATTTAGAACTTTGTATTCTTCTTGTAAATTTGATTAATTTTTCATTTTCAACGAAGAAAATCTTTTTTTTTTTCTTCAAAAAATTCGTAACAAAAATTTCGGGAAATTTTTTTGAATTCGCAAGCAAACTTTAGAAATGGACACTGTCACAGTGGCATTCTTTCATACTTTTTTTTTTTTTTTTCATCTACTACCATTTTAGGATTCCGGTTAATTTAAATAATTGATGTGATGACATTTTGTTTTCTGATAGTGATGGAATTTGAAATTTAAAATTCTCCTTGTTGACCTATCAGAATTATCAAAAGTGAGGTATGAATGGACATGAGCGTTGTAAGAAATGTTTTGATCAATCAGTCCTTTGCGTGGTGTAACTTCATTAAACATTAAAATTTATCATTTTCCTCTTCCTTTTCTCGCAAATTTCGTTCTATTTGTTCAACAGTTTTAAATTTCGAACAATGAAATTTTGATTTGTAAATCAAAAGAATAGGGTTTTATCATTAATTACTTCAAATTCTTCAGGAAGTAATGAAGTGCATCCATTTTGGAAATTGCATATAACTAAATCAGAATATATCATTACTGGAAAATAAATTTTACACAAATGTGAATGATTTTATAAGAATTTCAAATTTTGAACTCATATAACTTTAGGCCGAATTTGTACAAAAAAAAAAAAAAAAAAATTAAATCAAATTGAAAAATTTTGCATTTATGTGATAATCGATCCTTGACAATTTTAGTACGGATGTATTGAATTAAAAAGTTATCCGAATGATTCTTCTAATATTTAATTATGAAATAAACGGTCATTAATTTAATTTTAAACATATTAAAAAGATAGACAGATTCATACATCTGCTTAAAATTTCAATCGATTGAATATTATCCACTCGAAAAAAAAAAATAAAGATCGTTTGTTAGACTTTTAAGATCGTAAAAATTAGTAAAAATGACGAATATTTTTAAGAAAAAAATTCAAATTAGATAGATGCTATACGAATAAATTTCGCAAATATAAATCAAAACAAATTAGTTTTATATCATTTCAATTATTTTGATAAGAAAGAGAAAATAAATAGGATGAGCATTATTTTTTTAATTTAATGGATAAGTCAATCAGGAAGATGAAAGCTGATAATAGCATGAATTGAAAGAGCAATTGAAGAGAAATGGAAGTGCTTTCAAGTTTCGTAAATTTAATCGAAATTAGCAAATCAAACCCATCAAGCGTATTCTGCTAACTTCCTTAGAAAAGAATGATTGAATGGAAAATTATTCGATCTTAAGTTAATATTTTCAATGCTTAAAAAGTATTTTGCAGCGAAAGAAAAAAAAGGAGTAAATAAACAAATCCTGAAAATATTTCGCAACATTTCCGGAAATTTTCAGCACAGAAATTGCATATTATTTACATAGAAATTTATTCATCCGAAGAAATAAGAATGAATTTGAAAAAGTATAATTACTACTTCTGGGTAAATAATCTTTACTATGAATGTGATCAAAAAGCTCCTTAGAATTCTAGATAATAATTTCAAAAATTTCAAATGTCAAAAACGCTAACAAATCGATAACAAGCGTCAAATGTTCAGAAAACTTAATCTCTGAATAAATATAATTTGACTTCTGAATCTCAATAATTTGAGAATCAAAAGTGATGTAAAAAATCTCATTAATTCTTAATATATTATATAAGAAAAAGTAATTAAGAATTTTCAATTAATCAGTTAATGAATTTTTGTTGAAGTGGAGTTTTTTATTATCAAATTTTGAGAAAAAAAAATCTGCTCCAAAAATTTGAACAAACATGAGACTTTTCAAATTTCAATCCATTTTATTGGTTGCAAACTTTTACGCAATATATCTGAAGTTTGAATTTCCAGGCTTTAAATTTGTGATAATTAATTTAAAAAAAAAAAAATAATACAGCGAAATAAATGCCATAATTGTTTCTGCTATAAAATAGTTGTAAATTCATTTAACATGAAAAAAAATAATTTTATTCGTTTAAGTATTCGCTTCAAAATTTCTCAATACTAAAAATGTTGCTTTAAAATTAACGGTTAATCGTCATTTAGCAATGATTTTTTTTTTTTTTTAACATAAATTTGCATAGATCAAAAAAGTAGCAATTTATCAAATTTTCCACTCCATCTCATTATATTTCGCATATTTTTGATGCTAAAATGAGCCTGCGAAAGTTGCAAATAAATAAAAATTGAAATTTTTGCAAAAAGATTGGAAAAAAATTTTCATAGAAATTTTTAAATTTGAAGGAAAAAATTGTGAAATCATTTATAACTGTTTGACATCATTTTCGCTCCAACAAACATATAAAGAAAATATGAAAATCTTTTGAAGATAATAGTAATTTTAAGTTTATTTAAAAGATTTTTAAACTCTTAGAAATTTCAAAAGCTATAATAAATTGAAATTGAAAAATTTCTTACTTTTATGAGTATTAATAATTCATAAAGATATTGAAAAATTGAATTGAAATACGTATACAACATATTCAAATGTGCAATAAAATTTATTATCTTAAACTTTATTTATGTGCGCAATATTGAAAATGATAATGGAATGAATATATATCGTAGCAGGTAAATACATGACTATAGAAGGATATTGAAACAATCAAATATGCAAATAACACAGTGATTAGAGGAAGAGATAAGATGATAGGGCAATTGATAGGTAAAAATACTTCGGCAATCAAATTTATCAAAGTGAACGAATACTTTCAAAGGATCGTTCTGTTATCATTGAAGGTCATCGAGGTGTTAATGGGACGGAAGTTTATTATTCAAATAAATCTTTGATGAACTTTGCAATATGTAATCATTCATTGCTACTAATGGAATGATAAATGTACAAGCAGTAAACATTAGTTTTACATTCAATTAAATTATTTATAGATAATGATAATTAATAAATTAACAAATTATTTGCTTAAATTAGATGGAAAATGATTAAACGATTGGAATTTGCTGAAAAAAAAAAATGATCCATATGATAGTTTATAGTACTTGGTGAGAATAAATTAACAAGCTAATGGTGATATATTTAAAGTAAAAAAAAAAAAATTATATTCTGAAAATATTTGAGTTGAAAATAATGAATTTTAAAATTACATTTCTTGAACAAAAATAAGTAAAACCAAAAATTTAAATTTTTTAATTTATAATTTTTCAATTCAGCCAATTTACTACTTATGATTAAAGTGGAAAATGATCTTGTAAGGAATGAAAATGAATTAGCTTTTTAAAAAAAAGATAGGTGAAATTTTTCTAAAATAGAAATAAAAAAAAATGAAAATATGATGCTGTTAGTCGAAGCTAATTCTTCGATAAATTATAAAAAAAACTTAAAAGCTTCCTTCTTCATTTTATTCTCATCTTTTCAATATTTTCTTCTTCTAAATCGCATCATCTTTCTTATCATTGTTTTCAAAAATGATATACGAGAAAGTTTTACTGAAAATAATTTCTAATCGGAATCAAAATTTTGTTTTTGACGAGCTATCCGTCTGATTTGATAAAATTACTTTAATAAATAAATTCAAATTTTTTGCATAAAAAGTTTAATTTCTACATTCCAATGTAATGAATGCATGGAAAATAATCAAAGGCAAAAGATATGTTTTTGAAAAAATTTGATTAGATTAGGAAAATATTGTCACCATTATTGTCAGTGATCAATTTGAATCAATTGATTGACAGAAATGAGTAGTTTGATGAGAAAACATTCATTTTGAAGGTTGAAAATAAATTCAAGCATTTTACAAAATATCGTATCATTTCTCTCTCTCTCTCTCTCTCTCTCCCTCTCTCTCTCTCTTCCTCTTTCTTATTTTATTGAAATTCAATTCAGTTGTACCTTTCTTCCAACTTTTTATAAAACAAAGTTTCTTAATTGATAAAAATTTTTAAAGAATGAATTAGAAATGTCATAAATGCAAATGAAAATGAAATGGTGAGATGAAACTTTTTTTTTTTGATTGTTAATTAATTAAATATAAAAAACATTCTTCTACAAATTAATCATTGCAGCAAATGTTATCATAGAGATGAAATAAAGAGAAAAGGCAAATAAAAATAAAAAAGAAATTTGTTTTTAATGAAGTATTAAATTTTAAATTCAATCGTTGATAAAATTTTTCTGAATTTGTAGAGTTGTTGAACTTTCATTGCAAAAATGTCATGAAGAAATTTCAAATATTTCATCACAAAAAGAAATTAGGTAAAAAATTATGTGATATAAGATAATATGGCGAAAATTTTAGTTTAAATTTTTAAAAAAAATTAAAAAAATGATATGAAAAGATAATGATTGATGTGTATGCATATGAGAACTTCAATATATTATTTCCAGTATAATATGAAGCTTAATTTAAATTCAATCATCAATTAGACTTAAAATAGCATAATTTAATATTATTGATCATTAATTATTCCATTCCCTTTCATATTTTTATCGCTATGGATAATATTTTTCATGCCAATGAAAAGATTCGAAAATTGATAAAATTGATTGATATTAGTGGATGAAATGAATTTTAATAGGAATTGAGAATTCATGTTCTTGCTCAATTTTGCAAATGAACATAAATAATATGAGATTAAATTAGTCCAACCTCGACAGATGTAAATATAACAATCTTAGAATGATTCAGCATGCTTTTAAATTTAAAAATCTAATAAATTCTAAATATATGTAAAAATATCGAATTGCTTTAATTCAATAGGAATTGAATAAAGTCAATTGATGTAAATGCATTCATTGCATAAAGTAAATTAGTCGTAAAATATTAGAAAATTTCATTTTAACAAAAGTTTGCTATTTGTAAAGAAATGGATTAATACAAAGAAATGAGTGATAGAGGAAATTTCTTTGAGAAGAATTGTAAAAAATTTTAAACTAACTTGTTATTCCGGTTTACTTTAGAAATTTTTGCGGAAATATAAATGATACTAATTGATGGTTAGGAAAAATCCTATCTTTTATCAAGTACTGATTATCATTAGCAACAAAGAAATGATAATTTTAATAATCAAAATAAACAAACAATCATAATTTTACAAATGAAAAAAAAAAAGGATCTACAAAAATTTATTCGATAAATACCATTATGTTTGTATATATTAGTGAAAATATTTCCAGATCGTTTTTTTATCGAACAATAATTCAAACTTCAATAATTAAAAATATAAAATAAAATAATTAAAATTATCATGAAATTATAAAGCAAGTATTTGAAAAATATAAAAATTTATGGCTGTTTAGTTTCAAAAATTGCCAAAATCGATTTGAATATTTACTCAATCAATATAAACTAAATTGTTATTTATGCCGTTTTGAAGACAAGGTCAAATGTTCGCAATGTCAGAAGAAATGACATTTTTCAAAGAAAATAATCAATTTAGAATTAAAATAAAAAAATTGTATGAGAGAATTTTGCATGAAAAAAAAAAAAGAAAAAGGATTGGATGGTTAATATGATCATATAAGATGAGATGAAATTTTGTGAAAATTCAACTTATCACTAGTTTGATTTGAAAATGATAAAAACAGGTTGAAAACTAGAAGAAAAGGATCAAGAAAATTGAAATATTTATTAAAATTTAGTCTCAGATGATCATTGGAGAAGTAATATATTAGAAAAAATAATATAAATTAATATCTAAAAATATCAGCAAACAACAAGTGTATATTAGCAGATCAAGATTTCTTGATCTTTTTCTCTTGGAAATCTCATGATGATGCGATTTTCATTATGCATAAATTTAATTTACTGATTTGTTAAGTAATTCGTGATATTTGAATTTATTTTTTATTGCACACAATGTTACTTATCAGTATTGATTTTATTTTCAATGCTGCTTGAAATTATTTGTTTTTTGCTAAATTTAAGATTGAAATTAAAAAAAAAAAAAAAACAAATATACTATTATGGAAATTTTGTTCGTTAAACGAAATAAGAATTGTTACATTTTCCATTTCGTTTTTTTTAATTTAAAAATTTGAATGAAAAAAGAAAAAAGTAAATTCTATGAAATACATGCAAATATCTTGTAAATTTTAACAAAATTTATAAATAAGTTCTTTGAACAAAGAACTTTTTGCACATTTAACAGCATTAATGAATGCTAAAACTTGTAGTTTGTCTATTTATTTGTCGATTAATCCCATCTTATCATCATTCATCAATGGCAAATATAATTTATACATTTTTCCTTTAGCAATAAGAGGAATTTTAAATCAGGTTCTAACATATGCAGATAGATATAAACATATTCTAAAAGTTTTTCAAACTTTGAGAATTATTTCAAAATTAAAAATGAAAGAATGAAATTTTAATAAAATAAAATATGCAATATTGACGAAATTTCATGTACTAAAATTAATTTCACTTTAGAATATAAATTACATGCTTGATTGATAATGGCATTTGTTGACAATTTTATTGCCTGATCTAATCATATCATGAAATCAAAACTATTCGATTAATCAGTACAGCTTATCTCTCGGTGAAATTATTCAAAACACAGTGCGAGTAAAATACATGAATACATCGATAACAAATAATCATTCATAAAAGCTTTTAAAGTATGAAAATTCAAGAATTTTCATATTTTCAAAATTTAGTTAATAATTTTAATTAATAAAAGAAAAAAAAAAAAACAAACGCATATTATAAATTCAAAAATTTTGTAAACAAGAAAAAAGAATTTTTCTTGAATTATTTTAATCAAATTTATGTTAGAAAAGAAAAAAGATGAACAAATACGAAATGAAACATCGAAATGGAAATGATAAGTTTGTTGTTTAATTCGAACATTTCAACAAATGACACCTTTTTCTTTTTTTTTTTCGTCTCCTTCATCTCCTGCCCTATTATATGTCCTTTTTATGGAATATAATGAATTGATTAGTTTGAATGATGAAATATTGGTTAAAAATTGAAATAAATAAAAGAGTAATTAAAATTAGAAATAATACATTGTCATTTTTCACCATTTCAATTTCTCGGCACCTCAATTTTCTCAGTTTGTTTTTTATTAAAAAGTTTATTAAAAATGATTAAAAATTAAAAAAAAAAATAAACTAAATGATTTTTAGTCTTTGGATTGAAAAAATAAAAAAAATGCTTGTTTTTAGCAATGTTTACTTTTGCACAATCCCAGTTCCGATATTGGAATTGTTTTTTTTTCTTTTTTTTTTTTTAATTTTATCAGATAAAATTATGAACTTGTGTAAGTTTCAAATTAATTTAAAACTAGCATTAAATGATAAACTAAATGAAATTAATTTTCTTTTCTTTCTTTTCCATCCTTTATTTTATGATTAATTTCATAGTTTGTCTAAATTATTTTTTGTGAAATATTACTGATATAATTTGGTATAACCTAATTTTGATTCACTTTAGCTAATTTATTCTTGACGTTTATCTTAAAAAAAGTTAAATTTTGTTATTTAATTTAAAAATTCGACAAAATTTATATTCTTTTGAGATAAAATAAAAGTTACACAGTCTGATAATAACAATTTTTTAGTAAAAAAAAAAAGCAAAAAAAAAAAATCAATCTTCACTTATTTAATATATCAGATGAAAGATTTGTAATTGGATAAATTTTTGCCTTATTGAAGAAATTTTTCTTTCATATATCAATTGTTCCAACGATTGACCTCAAATGACCCTATTTTATTTTCTCCTTTTCTCTTCCATTTAATTATTTCATTTCTCTAATTTCTCCTCTCATATCTTTGTCCCAGTATTTTTTCATCTATCCTTCCTTCGAATTAAAAAAAAAAAAAAAAAAAAAAAAAAAAAAAGCGGAATTTGTTTAATTTTGAATTTTGAATAATATCAGACCTGATACCAGGTACTGATATCCAGTTCAACTCATAACCAGTAATTTGCCGATACGATCTTTCTGAGGCCATTTGAATTTAGTTTTTGTTCTTTCTCACTCGAACAATAACAAATTTATTCGAAATTTTGTATGTTTAATGTGAAGAATAAATCAATGAAAGTATGAATCAATAGAATGAATGAAATTGCTGGCAGCAAATTTAAAATTTAAAATGATTTAAACGATTCAGTGCAGCGTAGAATGTGTGAAAATTGGTTCAAATTGAAATTTGAAAAAGGATCAATTTTAGCAATTCTAAGAAATTCGACCGTATGTTTTGATTGATGTTAAAAGAATCAATTGAAAATAGATGCTTAGTGAAATAATATCCCAAAAAAAAGTTTGCCATTTTTATAAAAAGAAATCGTCAAAAATTCGATTTTTATAATGAAATTTCTAAAAATTCAAGAATTTTTACAAAACTTTTTAGAAATGAATCACACAAAATTCGAATTCTACTTCATTTTTGATGTATTCATATTGTTATACTGACCATTATACTATAATAATAAGTATGAGAGAAATGATTGAAAAGTGAATTGAAATTAAGGAAGTTATTGAAATTTGACAAAAATCATATTTAATTACTCAAGAATTTTAAATCGAATTGGATTAACGAAGACAAAGACCTATTTCACTATATTTTCCCATTTATAATTAAATTAGTTTGCATCAACTTGAAGGATTTCAAGTTTGAACAACTCAAGACAACAATTTAATTGTATTTTATACGTTCCATTTTACAACCTTACAGTACTAAACTCTTACACCTGTTGTACTGAAATTCAAATTAAAAATTTAATTTAAATTCATCTATACTATTCTAATAATCCAACATCTTTTCATACGGTAAATATAATAATATAAGCTTTTAAGCCATCATTTAACATTTATAAGAATTCTTCCTTCCTTTATATTCCCTTAATCCCTTTTTCCGTTCTTTTCATAATTTTCAAAAAACTCTCAAATAAGTATTAAAAAAAAAAAAAAAAAAGAAATGAAATCTGAAATTTAGAAAAAAAATTCAAATATCTGATTTTTGTTTGATAATAGGAAGTGATAATTCTGTGCAGATAATAAAAATCTGCTAACAATAGGACGAGTGAATAGTGAGGAATGAGAATTGAAGCTTAAATGTAATTTAAGCTTTTAGAAACGATAAATGCGAGCAAATAGATTTTGAAGAATATGAATTTTAAATTGTTCATACTTTACAACAAATATTTTATTAAAATTTTCCATCATAAATCAATAGAATCACGAAGAAAATTGACCTAGAATTAAACTTTTTTGATCCTTTTTGATTTCATCAATTGTTGCTCTAAATTACTAATTGATTTCTAAAATTGAAATGACTGATCAAAATTTTAACAATCTTTTTGTTCCAAAAATACAAATGAGATTAGAATTCTTCCTTATGACTTATTTGAACAGAAAAAATGGATTCTGTATTAAAATTTAGAAATAATATTGTCATATGAAGCTTTTTTGTGATATTAATTGACAAGTTAGTGAAAAAAAATTTGATTTCATGGTTTGACATCAGTGTTGCGACAAATTCAATTTGTAATTATGCTAAAGTAAGAAAAGAAAAATTGATTTAAACGAATGAAATATCAAAAGATGAAGTGCAAAGAAGAAGTGAAAAACAAGTTTATGACATATGCTATCTTATCCGAATCAAAGCTTAACAACAACAATGATATAATTGAAAACAATTACGATAAGTAATTGATCGAATTAAGTTTGAGTAATTTTCTGATCGGATTAAGTTTCAATGAACGATACAGGAATGAGATCAATGAGTTATAACTTCATCTGTCATATTTTTGTGTTTTTCGAAATAATAGAATTAATGGTATTGTTGGAACAATTATTGATGTGCATGCACTTTACCGGTTCCTTTTTTCAAGAATTTTATAAAATTTTCATCAATTGCAAGCGATATTTTCAACTTTCTCAATAGTATTTTGAATGCATAAATGATTTCTAATGTCATTTCTATGATAAATGTCAATGTGTGAAAAATAAACAGAACGAATATCGATTAATGCAAAGTTAGGGAAAACGAAACATTTGATTTTTTTGTAAAAAGATTTTTTCAAGATTTTTTTCTTTATTCAAATAATGAAATTAAAAAAAGAAATTTTTTTTTCTTGTTTATCTAAAAATTTAATGAAATATGAAATAACGAATACATCGATTTCAAGTTTCCGCTATCGTAATTCGCTGGTTTATGACGAATCATACGACGAATCAAGTAATAATTTTTCGTATATTATGCTTTGAGAATTTTTCAATTGACAAGTTGAATGCAACAACTGGTTCTAAACTTTCTGGTTTTAAATATTAGAAATAAAAATGAATTTGACAACAAATTTTGCATTAATTATGATTAATTTGATGTTTTTTTTTTTTTTTTTTTTTTTTTTAATAAAAATGTGCAAAATGTATATTTTTATGATAATTTGCAAATAAATATTTTTGCAAAAATTTGCAAAATACGCATTTTTATGAGAATGTGCATTAAAATATATTCTAAATCAACTAGAATTTTGAATAGAAGATGAAAAAAAAATAGGAGTTTCTTACAATTAATCAAAAGACAGAAATGATTTATGAACAAAATATTCAAATTTTATTCAAAAAAAAAAAAATTATTGATTTATTAGAATATATGAAAAAAAAAAAAAAAAAAGAAACGATAGAATAGTGACGATTCATTTCTGCATATAAATAAGATCAAATTAAGTTAAATAAAATCAATCAAGTAAATTATTAGATAATCTGCTGTAAATAACACCATTTTATCAAAGCATTTAATTTTGGCCAATTCTAATCAATAATTAAGATATTGAAATTTAAGACATTGATGAAGATTAATTAGAAATAATTAACAATTTAATAAGTGAAAAGTAAACAAACACAAGATCAAATCTTATTGAAAGTAAAATCTTACTAACCGAATAACTTGTCCTTCATTTTCAGAAACACAACGTTTGATGGACAACTCTCGAGCATCACCTACTTTCCAGGTACCAAATGCTACCGATCGGTACCATCGTCGAGTGTTGTACCAACCACCTCCAATATTTCTACCACCATTTTTCTCACTTCGTCCACGAATCACTGTTGAATTTCCTTCCTGTATTTGTTCCATTTTTTCAACTTGTAGTTTTTAAAAAATTTCAATTCCAAGCTGAAATTTGACAACACGCATAAATTTAAAAAATTCAAAAAAAAAAAAAATGAAAACTAAAATGGGAAAATTAAGTATGAATTTATTCTAAAAAATATTTGTTGAAAAAATTTTGAATCAAAAAATTCAACGATAAAAATTGATCTGACAGTAGGTTAAAATGATGGTAAATTACTGCATGTACCACAATTCACTGCTATGCAAATTAGGTAATATTTTCAAGCATTTGGCAAATTCTTTGCCCTAAATTTGGCCAAAATTTCATCGTTCGAATAGGATGAGAAATCTGAAATAGAAAAAAAAAAGAAAAAAATCAAACGAAATGACAAATATTCGATAGAAATATTAATGAAAATCAATGAAATAAATGAATAGAAATTGATAAAATAGATTGAAAAATATGATTGAATGATTCGAAAAAGTAAGTGAAAGAAGAAAAATGATGAATGAATAAAAGATAAACGAAAATATCGGGCAGATTTCACTCGGATAAATGTGATGCAATTGATTGAAATTGAAAATGTGACAAAAATGATGAAGAGGAGGACAATTTTCAACGAAATGATCAAGTTACTTTCAGCTAACAAACTCCTGAATCAAAAACACAGTCTGGAAATTCTCAGTGGAAAAATAAAAGCGAAAAAAACAGGTCTTTCATCTAATTTCTTATCTTTTACATTTTGCTTTAATGAAGTGATGCAATCAAAGATGAAGTTTTTTCACAAGTACTTAAATTATTCGATTACATTTTAATTAATTATTTGTAGGTGTGAAAATTTTGCATTTCTCTAAATTTTACTATATGATTAAAATAAGATAATGTATAATAATAATTTGGAATATGCATAGATTAATATTTATGTTTATGTTCAATTATAACACTATGACACAAGATGGCATAATATAAGATAATTCATTTTTCATCATTTGCATAAATTTAAACTAAAAAAAAAAAAAAAAAAAAATTTGTAAATATATAAATTAACATCAATTTTCAGAGAAAAATATATAAAAATGAATTATTTGTGAATTAAAAAATAATCAGCAACTATTAGATATTGATTAATTGATTGCTAAAGATTATCATTGACCACAATTATTCGTGAATCATTCTGCTAATAATTAATGACTGATTACTTATCAATGAAACCATCTGGTCATTCTAACTGGTTTAATGAATTATCTCTATTGATAGATTGCATCTCTTGATAATTTAATCTCTCTCTTGATAATTCAATTGACATATTGGAACAAGCAATTAATTAATTAAGAAATGTAATATTCTTAATGATAGATCTTAATGAAGCTATATTTGTTCAAAATCTTAAATTTGAACTAATTTTTAGAAAAAAAGAAAGGAAATAAATAGAGAAAAAAGCAACAATTCAATTCTGTTATTTTAATCAAACAATTATTGAAATGTTGATATCGGCAAACAAATTATATTAATGCGATTTTTCTTTTTTTTTTTTTTTTTTTTTTCAGGAAATTATCAATAATTTGTGAAGAAATTATCAGTAATTTAATAATTATGGAAAATGGAAAAGTATTTGAAGAAAATGAAAAGAGAAAATGATTAATTTTGCGGAAATCTTGACAATTTGATTGTTTAGCAGTAAATTTCATGAAAGAAATACATGAAAATAGAATGGTTCGTGTTAATTCATTTATTTTTCAGATTTGCATTTCAAGTTGAATAGATTAGAGATTTATTCAAGTCTTAAAAATTCGTAAAACTTTGAGTTTTTCAATTTTTCTGTTGTTAAAAAAGTTAAATTATTCATTCTAACAGCATTTCATTATCGAAAAAATTGCAGGACAATTGGTTATATGAAAATTTTGAAGTTATTTTTTTCTTTGAAATGAAATTAAATTCAAAGTATAAAATTGCTTATTTCATCCTATGGTTAGAAATCCATTACAAAAATGAAAAAAAATCGAAGACAATTTTCTAGGAGAGAGAGAGAGAGAGAGAGAGATAAAAAAAGAAGCATTTATTTCAAATGCATTTGTAATTATTCAAATTACCCTTAAAATCATTGAAAATAATTACTTGCAAATATCAATCACAAAAAAATAGGAACTTAAAAAAAAATAAACTAAATGATTTTATTTTTTTTAAAGTTATTTCATCTATTTTTTTCAAATGTTACTTAAATAAATTTGTATGCTTATTTTGCTTAAAAAATATTCATAATAATTCATTCAAAAGATCTAAAATAATACTTTAAGAAATTTTGTGCTTTTTTATTATTCTGTGAAATTGAAATAATTTATTCATTCTATTAATTATTTGAAAATTGCATGGAATATTTTGCAATAAATGATCAAAATTTTTAATACGAAATTTATTTTCAATGATAGAAATAATTATTGAATTTAATTGTATTTGGGAAAAAATAAAAAAAAATTTAACATTCGCATTTTTGTATCATTAAATATACAACTGTAATTAAACTGGCAGAATAAAAAGAATAAAATTAAACGAAGTATTAGAGATTGATGAAGTTGAATTTTAAATTTCCATAATTTTTTATTTCTTTGAATCTTTTTGCTCTTTGGAAAGCATATTTATATTATTCCCTGTAAACAATATGCAAATGAATGAACAAGTTAAATTGCTATTCATTAAGAAATCAATTAATTCGATGAATAATTTTTGCTGCATGAGAATAAATTTCGAAACTTTTAGCTGATTTCATCATGCATATGGATGAAATTTACAGCTGCCATAAGCTTCAAGCAAAATTTGACTTATTTTTTTGTGTCAATAAAAAGGAACTCTTTTTTTCCAATTTTAATTTGAAATGGCTAATGTTTTGCCAGCTAAAAAAAAAGCGAAGAAAACAGCAGGAAAATATATTTTTAAATTATGTGCAATGTTCAGTAAGTTTTTGCATTAAAAAATTATAAATTTTGCAGCAAAAAATGAAAATAACTTCTATCTTTTTCTGTTAAAAATTTTTGCCAAAAAAAGAAAAAAAAATTATAAAACAAAATGATTTTATTGGAAATCAATTTATTTCATTATGATAGATTGCTTGCAGAGATTAATGTAATATTTGTTTATTTTTGAAGTGCAAATCAATTTATTATGTTATATTATAGAAAATGTTTATTGTTCTTTTTCATTCCTCTAATATAAATTAGGATAATTTTAGAAAATTTCATGCAATATTACAAACTTAATTCTTAATATTTTCACTATAAAGAATAATAATAATATTAAAAATAATAATATTAAAAATAATGATAATGATAAATAATAATAATAATGATAATAATAATAATAATAATAATAATAATAATAATAATAATAATAA
>JAOVVO010000502.1:0-61266 GCA_028564675.1 Onchocerca lupi
TATCTTTTTGGCGGTAAGCATTTCATCCTTTTGACGGTTACATGCTTTTCGAATTATTGGTCCCTTTGAAACTATTTTCGCGCTACTTGACCCTTAACACTCCTTATTTACAATAATTATATCTTTTGGGTTTTCTAAACAATATTTACTTGTATAATTTTGACTGAAAGCGATCTAAGGTTACAAGAAAATACTAATTTTCCATTAAAATGCAGTTTTAAACTTCTTCATATCAGAAATGTTATGCAATATTTGATACTTTATTTATTTTATAAATTAAAAAGTTTGCAGCTCAAGGAAAAATTTTAAGCACTCTAACAGCAAAATTATTCGAAGATTTTAGCGAACTCATGTAAAAATGTGTTTTTAGTTTTTAAGATTCTATCAAAAAATGTTTTTCAATTTCTTTTTTTCCAAAATGATGGAATTTTGAGGAATTTTTCTTGAAATTTTGTAAATTTGAAGTTTTTGAACTTATATTTTCACTAAGTTATAAAAACTATCCAGAATCATATTTTTTAAAATAAAACCACCATAGACTGCATTCGTAATTGAATTGGTGAACAATATTGCAACAAGTTTTTTATGACCTTATCAATCACTTCCATCAAACTTTTATTGAAATGAAAATGATATAAAACTAAATGAATGCGTGGAATTGTTTTATTGGCATTTAAGATCTGTGTAAAATTAAGTCTAAATCTAAATCCTGTTCAAAACATTGTTGAAATGATTTGCTCATAAACTGATTGACGAAACAATGATTCTTTGTTTATGTTCCAAACAATTATTAGTGAATGCAGAATTATAGATTTACACATTACTTAAGATCGACGAATTGGAAAAAGAGAACTTATTCGTAAATGTTTTCGATTATTTTTCCATATTTACGTTCATTTATCATGTTTATATTAAATTTATAAAGAAATTTATTTCTTGTTCTGCTTATATAACTTTTTTCTACAACTAAAATTATTCATTTTATGGCTAACTTTCTTAAATTGAAACAGGGAAATGTCTGTGAAATTGAATTTAAAATTACTGTAGCTTTTCGTCCTATATACTTTACAGTTATTTAGATTATAGGGGAAAGATAAATTTCTTAATGGAAAATAATAATTATTTTAGATGCTACTGGTAGTAATTGAACGACGCAGCCCTGTGGTCAATTTGAATTCAAAGTAAGATGATAAGGAAACGTATAATTTTTATTGATTATTATTAATTGCTGTCACTTTCGAATTTTTTCTTTTTTTATTAAGAGAGAAGTGAATTTATATCTAATTTATTATCATTCTATATATTTTACGTAGTATTTGAGTTGCTATAAAAAGGGAAATCTTTTCTTTCAATGTCGAAGAAATTAGATCCAAGTTAGAAATATATTGTACTTCATGCAAAATATGAGAAGTTGAATTTTTTCAATTATTTACTTCATGCATTGATATATTTTAGCATCTTGCAAGTTTTCTTGTAAAATTGTCACATTTATTCTAATACATATAAGTCGTTCTCCGCCATACTCCACATGGCTCGTTTTATACGTCCAGCTAATTTTATACGAATTCGCTTTCCGTTCTCAATTTCCAGCAACCGATGTGAGAATATCTCAACTGATCGGTCGCTTTGCAGCTGGAATTTTAAGTTAAAGATATAGAGATTTTTGAAAAAATTTAACTCAACAACAAAAAAAAAAATTACTTTGCAGCTGGATACGCATATTTGTAGTTAATTTTAATGTCATTACGTGTCGCCATAAAATAGAGTATTTAAGACACGCATTTATTTCGTCCGCTGCTGTCGGTTGAAGAATTACAGGTAATATTTGATCGAATCTCCAGCAAGCAATATTAATGCATTCCCAAATATTAATGCTTTCACACGAATCTTGCGATGATCGATCAAGAGACTCGAATAATTTTTTGTGCGCCATTGTACATTCACCAAACAATAAGCTTACATTTCTGCAATGCTTTTCCTATGTTGGATGATTTAGAAATGTTGCATGTGGAAGTTCCAATGAATTGCATGTTCGATGAGATTTTCAAAGCAGAATGAGAAGTTCTACCTGTTAGGAATGTTACAACTATTCGGACGATGCAAAAGCCAAGTCATTTTGGGTTGAATTACTGCCAGAATCAATCTAATTAGGACATTTTGTCAGTTCCACTGACGCATCTAAAAAGAAGATTTCTCCAAAACGATTATTGATGGTTTGCATTATTTGATCGCAAATGCTTTTTTGCTCAAGCAGTAGCTTAGGAACATTTGATTGCACAGACGACAAACGATCAGCTGTGTTATAATTTTGTTCACGACACAATTCTACATCGAACGAAACAGCAGATCGATTCGATAATGGCATTCCCAATTGACTGAGAACTTTATTCTCTATTTCTAAGCATAGCTTCATTGCTGCTGATATATATTCCAACCTGAGATTTCATCGATATGTAATACCGCATTCCTATTACTTCTTTCTGGTTTCCCGCCAAAAATTGTCTTTATTCACGTACTTGCAAATGTGCTTGATCGATTTAACAGAATTACAGTATTCCAGTTTATGTGAACTTTATATGTTTTTAATAGCAAAGGTGAATATGGAACAACCCCTACTCATTATCTACCTCGCTATCATTTTTCTGCCATCTTCTGCTGATCTTTTTCTGCATAAAAAGTTTCCATCACTTACTGTGACTATGCTGGATACTAATTCTTGAGGATCTCGCTTAGAACAATTTGTGTCTATCACGCACCGTGAATTTGGATTCAGCGAAATCAAAATCCATTATCAAATTTATCTCTACGACTTTATAAAAATCCTCATCGACATTAGAATCGGATATTTCGGAGCATTTTATATCGCGGATTTCGCCTGAACTTGTCAAGGTTTGACAGATAAAAAAAAAAGTAGATATCTATATCAAAACACTAGACTATTCGAACGCAACGTTATTTTAAAATTCCAAATCAACCGGTGCAGAGTTTGAGATGTTTTACTAAAATGAACGACGTAGGCGCGGTCAATAAATTCATTCCACTCGCTTACTTTTACTTGTCACAGGTGCGACAGGTGAAAAAAATGTTGATATATCAAAATAAAAAATCCCCTATTCGAATGCAAGATTGTATTGAAATTTGAAAGCAATCGGTGAAGAGATTGCAAACTGCCAAGTAACTCCAACGATGACATGATTTTACTTATCTTTACCTGGCACGAGTGTTGAAGGTAAAAGAAAAGTAAATATTACTGGTGGAGGCACACTCCAACTTTAATGCAACATTGTTTTAAAATTTGAAAGTAGTGGATAAGAGTTGCGAAGTTACGTGCCAAATAACAGCAACGATGATTTACATTTTTATTATATAGAAGATATGCCTGGTAAATTCAGCGCTCTTTAATGCTTGCCAGTTACTTAATCCTCCTTTTATTTTTTCGTACAAAAGTGAAGTGCTCATATAATTTTTAGATTATTTCAAATTTTACAAAATAATTTCTGCTCATCCATTTCTAATCTTTGATTCAAATTAGGAATATTGCAATTTTCACATTTAATTTTTTTTTTTTTTTTTTTTTGCATTTTTTCATTTTTAGAATTCATTCATTATTCTTATATGCAATGAAAAAATATTTTAATCTTTATATTTTCCTTAACATTATCTTGCATTATGAATTCTTACAAATTCATTAATATGACGAAGCGCGGCGGATCCAGTTAGTTTATCGGGGCCGTCCATGCTTCGCGTGTCCGGTCTAGCTAGTTCTGCACTGATGTTTTCAAATTTTGATCAAATCTTGTATTCGAATCGGAAATCATTTATAGATAAACTTATTTTTTTTTCACGTATCACGCCCATGACAATTAAAAGCACCCGAATTGTCCTCGAAATTATTTGAGATTATCCAAACAAATTAACCACTGAATTTTTCTTTCCTTTGTCACTTGTAGAGAAGAATAGGACATTTTATTGACTGTCGATTTGTTGCTAATGCAGCATTGATCTATGTCATTGTAAAATTGTCATTGTTCCGTTGTAGAAACTCTGAACTGAGCTGTTTGTTGAACTCGAATTGTTGTCGAATTTTAATTGATTCTCCGCCAAAATCGTAACCTTTCAAATTTTTTCGGGGCTCCTCCTCTTTTCTTGATCTCTAACATGTCTCCTTATGATTGATTCCATCTTGTTTATCTGTTTATCGGAGCGTTTTGTGAAAACATGTATGAATATATAATAAAAAAAAAAAAAAAAAAAAAAAAAAAATGGAAACGCATGCCTATTTAAACGCAATATTCTGTCAAATTTTTCAAATTAACGGGTTAAAACTTGAAAGATTGCGTCAAAATGAATAACGAAATTTGCGACAAAAAAGCAATAACAAGAACAACTAATATTAGAAGCCAGAAAGGTAATCCATAAATTGCTTAAATGAAATATACCATTATACATTATTATGACCTCGACATTTCTCTAACGTAACTATATTCCTCAATGTAAAGCAGCAAATAAATGAAAAAGTTAAACACGCGCCTATTCGAATGCAACGTTGTATTGCGAATCAATTGGTGAAGAGCATGGAATTTTGTGTAAAAATGAATGAAAGAAGTGGGCGCGGTGAATGCATAAAATAAACTTGGCCAATAAATTCTTATAAAGGCGAGATGCAAGGCGTGGTCAAAATTTTTTTTTCATGCTAGGATATGTTAGAAACATAGGAGTAAAACTATTGCTAAAATTTTATGATAAAAAAAAAACTTTTCATTTGTTCATTAATTGAATGAATGACTTGACGAAAAATCAATATACTTCGCAAAAAAACTGAATGATTCGACGAAAACTGAATATACTTCACAAAAAAAAAAAAATTCACTTTTCGAAAAATTTTTTATACATTTTACGAATGGGAAAATTGCCTAAGAAAAGCGATAACACTACAAACCGTGCAAAACCCTTTCAATGAACTAATTCAATGAAATGAATACTGTTGACAGCTTTTGAATTAAGACATTCTCTACTCTAATGTTTCGGGATTCCATGTTGTCAACGTAGAAATGATAACGTCTTCTGAATAATTTGCCCTGAATATCTGCTGATACCATCACTGATAAACAAAAATCCACCATTTCAACTCCGACTTACATGAAATTCTCATAATCATAATCCCAGTCATTCATTGCTTTATCTTATACAAGTTTTTCACACGTTATTACGTGGAAACCAAGCGTTACCGTCTGTTACCCGCTCTCTCCTCCTCTTACCGAATATCCTCAGAGATCGACCAGAAATTTGAAAAGAGTACTAAAAGTCAACATTGAGATAAAGCGGAATGCAAACCAAGCAAACTCGTATGAAAATTGAAATGTCAGCTTTCAAATTTGCGATTTCTTGTTTCGATTTCGGAAATGATTGCTTTGACTTTGGCTTAAATAATTTTGAAAATGCGTGTAAATTTTGGCTGTTTATAAATAATTTCAGTGAATAAATGTACTAAATAATGATATAATTAATGTAAAACACGTTGCGGATATTGTCGGAAAAATCCAAAAGATACAATTATTGTAAACAAGGAATGTTAAAGAGATCAACAAGCGAATAAACATGTTGACCGCAAAAGGATAAATATGTTTACCGCCAAAAAGACAAATATGTTTACCGCCAAAAGAAAAACATGTTTACCCTCCAAAACGCTCCAATTGATAGATAAACAAAGTGAGTTGGACCAATCATAAGATGACACGTAAGAGATCAGGAAAGGAGGAGGAACCCCGAAAAAATTTAAAAGGCACGGATTTTGGAGCAAAGTCAGATTTACTAAAACGATACAGATCGACGCAGCAATAGGTAACTCACAAATTAATTCATTAACAGAAGACTTTCCTCATAATTTGATTCCAGGAGCTTATTATTAAGCTGGTGACAATGTCTACCAGCTTAATGATAAGCGCTGAACCGGCAAGGGAAAAATTGGAACAGATATCATCCGCAGTCATGCCGATTCCAAACACTGAAGCGCAATATGTCGCACCTGATCCGCCGACGAATAGTAATTGGGTTCGAGATAACTTTATTGTTGGTAATTTGCTTGGTTCAGGTATGCATTAATTCTTTTCATATTCATTTTGATTCTAAAAATTTAATTCATGTGACAAATTGTCAATCTAATATTGCCAAATGCAGCAGAACGAATCATCTTATTCACATTCTTCCCAATTTTTTTCCGCTTTTATCGTAAGTGAAATATAACTACTCTATTTTTTCTTTGGATTACGATATTTTTTGAGTTAAATCGAAAATTCACTATTGGCTAAGTTGTGTGTTTATTTCATAATTGGTAAAATTTTATGTGAGATATGTTTATCCACATCAATACAATGAATTTAGAATAAGATAATTATGCTTTCATTACTGCTGGAAAACCATCCAAGGTAAACACTCCATTGCGGATACGTGTATGATCCAATGGTCATTGGTTCCAATGATGTCTTATAAATGGTCAAAAAGAATATCATCTAAAAAAAAAAAAAGAAAAGAAAAAAAGATGCTTTATACTGTAAATTAGTTTTCTCATATTGCAAATTTGGATTATAAAAACTTGTTTCGAACAATATTAATAATTTTTACTGAAAATTAAAGCGAAAATGGTTGTTATTAATTGACTTTTTTAATAACTTTGATCATTAAAGTATTTTCTAGGCTTATAAAAAAAAAAAAAAAAAGAAAGTCTACAGCCATAAAGACTGGACAACATGTCCAACAAAATCTCCAATATAGTCCAGGATAAAAGCCAAGCATTTGTTGGATATCTTCACTGAATTGTCGTATTCCATAAAACCAACAAACAGCAATCATTTCACACATTACAATAAATAATACCGATAATGAAACACCGTATTCATCGAGAAAAGATATGACATATTTACCACCCTTAAATGTGTGATTTTTCTAATAGATTACAAGTTTATTATAAATTATTTGTATTAATTCAAATGATTTGTGGAATAATTTAAATGATATGAAATATTAATCACTTTTCAAAATCAATAATAATAATAAAAATAAAATGTATGTTATTATATTTAAGTGTTATTGTTTGTTTTTTATAATTATTAAACAAGATTATCATATCTTTGTCAACTGATTAAATAATACCAAAAAGATAAAATCTATTGCTTACATAAGTAACGGTTGGAAGACTACCAAAATAATAGGCAACGATTACGATACCCACGAATATTTTACGTTTCTGTGGTAGCACTTTCGAATATTCATCACAAAATCCCGTAATCAATGCTTCAATGCCACTGAACTGAAAATACTGTTTTATTAAAAATCAAAAATTGCTAAAATTTTTTCTAAAAAAATTCATATCTTATATTTTCTTGGGGTAGTGTATTTTTTAATCTTAAAATATGAATAATTTTTGAATTTGCTTCTTTTAGAAGAAATCTTAATTAAATCGAATTTTAATAATTCCATTACTAAACAATCAATCGCCTATCAATATAGAATTTAAATAAATGCTTGAAGTAATAATACTTACCGTACTATCGATGCCAAGTGTAATTAACATGACAAAAAATACAAAAGACCAAAAATTTGCATATGACATCGTAGCAATTGCTTGTGGATAAACGATAAATATGAGATTAGCATCATTATCGCCTATCACTTCACTAACCGGTAAGTTTGTTAAAGTTGACATGTAGCCAAGAGTTGAAAATATTACAAAACCAGCAAAAAATGAAGTAGCACAATTAATAATCGATGTTACCAATGCATCCCTGGCGTGTGAAATGATATTTTAAAAATTAAATATATTTATGGAAACGATTATAACAGTTTATGTGAGATGCATATTTATGAATCAGAATAATTTTTAAGTTATATATCTCATAAGTTATCCGAAAACCTTTTTCGGTTCTCATTTCGCATGCATCTAGGATTTCCTATTTTTTGCTAAATCGATGCAATGCATTCGAAACTAAATTAGAAGCTTCTGTTTCAGTTTGTTCTCGATCTGCATTTTGGAAAATTACACAAAGAGTTTCATGAAAAAATGGATTATTAGTTTATGGAAGTTGAAAAAAGGAAAAAAGAAATACCGATAACAATTATTTCGAAAATCATTGTAACTACTCAATGCAAGTAATACGCCAAATCCAGGACCAAGTGAAAAGAAAATTTGCGTAGCAGCTGCTGTCCAGACATCAATATCAAGAAGCATTGTAAAATTTGGCATCAAATAATAGTAAATTCCGATTGAAGCACCAGGTAAAGTTATTCCGCGTACGAATAATACTGATAAGATTACGTATGGAGCAGTAGCTGTTATCCATACAAACTAGAAATATGAAAAACGAAACATTTTTTATATATTTTATTGAAAATTTGATAAATAATTTAAATTAATTTAAGCTACATGAGAGTATAAAATTTTAAATAACAGTAGAATTGCCTAACTGGAAAATATTTATATTTAAAATTTTATAAAACTTTAGCAAATAAGCAAGCATTGATTGATTAACAATAGATTTATCATTTTATCATCTAAATCAATAATTGAACTATCTTGACATATTAGATGTTTTCATTATCTTGAATAATCTATAGCTTAAAACATCTTTTTGGAAATTATGTTAATTCATTCGTGATTTCTTTATAAATTCCAAAAATTTAATAGAGTTTACTAATGGCGTGTGAAAAAATCAATTGATAATCTTAGTACTAAATACAATAACCTATTCTCTGAATATAAATTTATTTTTAGATTTTAAGATACGGTAGCTATTCAGGATTTATAATTCCTACAAACATTTCTCATTTTATTGTAACTATATGTTAATTTTGAATAAAAAATAAATGACATACTTTCCCGCTACTTCGCGGTCCTTTCCAAAGCGCAAAATAGACAAGAACAAAAACAATGGTGAGACATAGAGCCAATGATGGTTTGATATCTCCGAGATCATCAAAACCACTGGAATAATTCTCTTCCAGCACATTAAATCTGAAAAAAAAAGGAAAAAAAACTTAGCTTTTTTTATTTTAATACTTATGATATAATCAACAATATTAAAATCGAATTACATATAGATTTCCTGTTGAAAGAAAGTTCATGATATTTTTCATAAAACAAATTTTTTAATTTAATTTGAGTTAGATTCTCGAATACCTAATGCGTCCAGTCTTATCAGAATGAAACATAAACCAGTATCATATTAATTTAGATTCGAAATTACCAAAAATAAAGTTTGCTACATTTCAAAATTATTCAATCATTACAAATTATGAGGTTTGTTCAATTTCATTATTATTTAAAATCATGTATATTTATTAAAAATTTATGAAATCAAGGAACAATATAATGCAAATTTTAATTCTTGATAAAAGAAATATGAAAACTAATCATAATAATTTTAGGATAAATATGTTTAAATAATCAAAATAATGTATTGTAAAAAATTTTCCTTTCATGATTCGTCATTTACAATGAATGTTAAATTGTGATATCTAATTCTCATCTTTGTCTTTGATTTCCCAGCTTTATCTTCAATAGTAAGTAAGGTAAATTAATTCAAATAATGTCATTCTTATCTTTATTGAGATTTCCCAACTTTATCATTCATGATAAGAAATCGTAGACTCATTTCATTTAAATGATCCGGTCTGATATAATGCCTAAAATGTTGAAAACAACTTCACTATAAAAGCTCTATTCTTTTATAATGGAATTGTTTTCTTTAAACCTGTATAAACGGTTTTATCCTGCGATTCTTCTTTCATTAGTTTTTACCATTAATCTCCTATTTCAATACTTTTATAACTTTGGTCCACAGCTGGAAAAGCCGGGCGTTTCAATTCAACTTTTAGTTTTCATTAAATTTTTATCAGTTTCCAGCTCCAAATAAACCTCAAATAAATTCCCCTACTACGTATAAAGCAAAAAATATTCAAGCTATCGATTGTACCTTCGATATTCATTTAGAAATTGTATTGTAATGTAGTTGTGGCAATAAATTACATCATAATTTTAAAAAAAAAAAAAAAAGAAAAAGAAAAAGAAAATGAAAATTGCAATAAAAGCTATGGCAGAGTGTTTAATAAATTTTTTACAAAAATATGATTTTAACTGAAACCAACAGGAAGAATTCCTCAGAAGGTGTCCTTAATTTTTCATTCAAATTATTGCTTTGATGGATTGCAATGGAACCATTGGAACCACTGGAATCATTAGAACCATTTAAATTAATTGCACATAACGGTGTATTCCATGGATTGTTACAGGTTTTCCATGGTATTTCCGACTGTAAGATGGCATCAAAATAATAATTTGTAGCAAAAGACGAAATAATAATCAACAATAATGAATGAAAATTAAACTTGAAAAAATAAAATGAATAAGAATGGTTGAAAAATTATTGATATAATTTTTTTTTTTTTTTTTGTTCCTTTAACAATAAATGATAGTGCTATTGATTATAGCACGAAAAAAGAAAGCGTATTCAGTTTATTCTCTCTTTACATCAGAAAGCGTAGCTTAATTAATATTATTACTTTAATTTCTTTTTTTTTATTTTCTATTTATTGTAAAATAGAAATTTCAAAAAATAATTTTTCGATTTTATAATAATTTTTGGGAAAAACTTTTACCTGTAAGGAATAGAATAAGAAGTATACAGCATGCGCAATAATAGCATTATAGAAACAGGCAATAAAAGTGCATATAAAACATATACCATAACCAATACCTATGATAAACTATTTTTGTCTTTCTTTTTTGAATTAATTTTTACTAGAATAGATTAAATTAGTTGTAAACAAATTGATAATTAAGGAATATTTCTTATTTGAAAAATCATAATTAGATCTTGTTAAAGATTTGATATTTTGTTGAAAATTAAAAATTTATGAATACAATAATGATATAATTAAGAAGCATAAAAATTATATTTTTATAAAAGCAAAAATTTTTGGAAATAATTTCACCCTTGAACATTGGACAAATCTTTTTCCAAATACTTATACAACCAGAACGATGAAATTGTCCAAGAACTAATTCCATATAAAACATTGGTAAGCCACCAATACAGAGCATAACCAAATATGGTATTAAAAATGCGCCTAAATTGCTAATTATTTAATTAATTGATTAACTTAGTTGATTGATTATATTTCTCTTAAAAATAATTCAATTAAAATTAAATTGTTATTAACTTTTATCATTTTTTCATTCATTCAATGCTAATTTATCGTAATAATCTTGATTTAGTAAATAAATCAAACATGTTATATAGCAAACAATGAAATCTTCATATTATCTCAAATTTCAATATAGACTTTCATATAAATTTGAATGCTTTGTATGTCCATCTATGTGATTTTAAAGAATTACGAGAATAAAAAAGTTATTTTTAATATTCCTAAATTTTTAGTATTTCCATTTGCCTATCAATGGGAAATATTTGATCATTTCAAAATTAATGCCAAAAATTATAATTTGTGAAGAGAGAGAAAGGAAAATAATTAATTAAAATAATTATCGATTATATTGAAAATAACTACCGCCGCCATATTTGTAACAGATTGATGGAAATCGCCATATATTGCCAAGATCAACCGCATAACCGATCACTGCTAGTAAAAATTCAATTTGGCTGGCCCATTTATCACGCAATGATGGCATTGATACGGATCGAGGCGTCGAAATAGTTGGCGGTGTAAGTCGTGATTGCATTGCTGGAGATAAAATAACTAAAGATGATCATATTTTCAAAAGATGACAACATTTCAATTTTTTTTTCAACAAATAATTTTGTTTTTTATTTTTGAGAAATTTTAATAAATTTCTAAATTGATTGAAATTTCATAAGTTTAGTAAAAAAATATAATTTAATAAAATGCATCTATTATGTAGCCTTATAATTAGTGTTTATTAATGATTTATTCAATTATTTTATAGCTCTACATTGATAAGATATCAATGATAAAGTATGTATACTTTTACAAAAAAAAAAAAAAAAATCGTACTTGTAAATTTAAAATTGAATTATTTGTTAGTAAACCTGTATCAATGGTACTCGTAGTTTTAGCATCTTCAAGTGATGCAATGCTTATCGTTGATATTTTTGTTGTATTATCGGATTGGTGTTGTTGATTAATTGAAAAATAATTTTTAGCTGAAAGAAAGACAAAAAAGAATTATATAATAATTTAAAATTATCAATTAGCAAATGCAATTGCAATCATTTCATTTATTTCTTTTTTTTTTTTTTAAATTCTTAGAGCATAATCGAAAAAATATATATGTATGTTTACAAAGAATTTTTCTTTTAAACAAATATGAAAGTTTTTATATTGCAAAATAAAATTATTCATAAGTAATTTTTCATAACTCATTGGAAATTTTTTTTTAATTTTTTTTCTATTGAAATAATCATTTATTAATTAGATAAGTTTTTTTTTTTTTTTTTTCGAAAAATGATTATTCTCACATTTTGCTTTATTTAAGATCATTTTTAATGGAGTTTCACCATCATCCGGATGGACATCAATATTGAGCATGTGAGGTATTGCTTCTTTAACTGTTGCACTGCATTCGATCATGGTTTTAAGCTAAATGTTAAGATAATTGCATTTTGTTAAGATGGCTGAATTAATTAATATACAAGTAACAATCAGAAATAAAGAATTATCATTTAAAGAAGTATTTATGAAAATTTAATAAAAGAGAAATTGGAGAAAGTAATTCACAATCGATGTTTTTACTTCAATTTATTATGATGATAACAAAAACAGCAATTGATTAATACACCTAATTTGATTTATTGTAATTAGCTATGAAATCTTTGCTCTATTACTTGTTTTTAATTGCAAAACAGCATTTTTAAATTTTATGACACATCGGAAAAAATCAATTTAAGTTTGTTAAAATTTGAAAAAATGAAAGCAAAATTCCTCATGATCGTTGACTATATGAATTGTTTAACGAACAAAAATGAAAATTTCTCACAAAATTATCAAAAACAATTGTCAATTTAATTTTTTTTCTTTGCTTTCCTTCATTTATTTCCATTAAATTACATTATATTATATTAATTATGTTATGTTAAATCCATTATTATTTTATTATTGCTCATGGTAAAATTATGCTTGTAACAAACAACGATAATTATAATTATGATGATTATAATGATTTTATAGAAGATAATGACTAATAATTGCAATATTTATTGTCAATCTATGCGACTAGAATATTGATTTCATTGAATTTTTTCTTTTTTTCTCTTCATTGTGATTTAGAATAAGCAAATTGTAATTATTTTCAAAATGAATATTCAGGAAATTGCAACAATAATTAAAGCAATTCATAACTAATTCAACTAATTCCTTTGTTTTAGCTATAAAATAGGCATTAAATTCGAAATTGATAATAATTTAGGATATTTGATGATTCAACAATATTATAAGTTATTTCGAAGTAATAAAAATTTTATTTAAGCAATAATTCAAAAAAAAAACTGAATTTTTGTTTTATAATTACGATTAAAAATCATGAAAGAATGTAGCAAAATATTTTTATTAATAAATGAAGATCATAAGATCATTTATCACTTATAACTTTATTAAGACGAACGATTAATCGATAAATTTTAGAAAATTAAAATGAAAAAAATTACGGACAAAATTAAAGTTATTGATCTGTATTACTATTTTCGAATCATATTATAAGTATTGAAAAGAAAAATACCTCAGATCTTGAAATTAATATTTCTTTTCCAGCAATAGTAAGAATACAAAGATTAGCTGAGATTACAAGTGAAACTTTCTGAATACAAAAAACGATTAATTATGTTTAATTAATTATGTATTCTTTATTAATTAATTATATATTTTTGTATATATGAATAGTTGAAGTAAATCGAAAACATTTATCCGTTGAAATGAATTTATATTGTTGTAACCGTATTTGGAGAAGCAGTAAATATTATCGAAAATTGAATAACAATGAATGCAAGTGTTAAGAGATATTCGTCTTATCAAATTTAAACTTTAAACATAAAATTAGAAAGTTAAGTATTTTTAGCATTATTTTCGTAATAAATTTTGAATTCAACAACTGCTGAGAGACAAAAAAAAGCAAAAGAAAATGAATGTTTCTTAGATTTAAGACAAATGAATCATATGATTAAATTATTTAAAAAATTTTTTTTTGAATTTCATCTTTCAAATTTATCGACTTGAATGTGACCGATTATAAAATTTATTAGGTATCATATTATCATTTTTTCAGAAGCACAGTTTTGTTTTTTTTCAAAAATTTTTGAAAGCAAAACAATAAATAATACTAAAAATATATTCAACAAATTTATCAATTAAAATTTGTAGCTTTAAATAAATTTGAAAAATAATTCATCCAATATTGTGCCATGCCATTGAAAAGATTTACTTTTATAGTGATATCAACAAAATTAGGTGATGAGAAAAAATTTGTAAAGAAAAAGAAGATATACGTAGGAATGAAAGGAAAGTGAAAATTTTTGTAAGGAAAAAGTTGGTTGCAACAAAATGATTTATTCTTTCTTCTTACTTTTTCTTTCGTTCTTTTTTTTCTGGGTAGCAAAGCTTCGGGATGATAATAAATGATCCAAATTCCATATAGTGATAAGGCTTAATCTACAGCAAATGCAAAATGCTATATATCTTCTATTCTTTATTTCTTTTTTTTTTTCCAGATGATAGAAAATGCAAATGATTCGAAGACTTGATGAAATTTTTTTTTTTTTTTTTTTTTGCAGTAATTATTGCAAACAATGATATTAGCAGCGAAAAAGAAAGAAAGAAAAAAATTTTTTCTGTGAATTAACTTTCATTCTATTTATTATAAATTATCATCTTTAGTTTGTACTTTCAAAGTTTATACATTAAGTTTCGGTAATTATATTTCGATAATGCATACTCATTTCGAATGTTCGATTGGTGCAACGATAAACTAAACTTGAAATTGAAGTTTTTCTTTTTCTTTCTTATGTAGTGATAAGGCTTAACAAAATATACATTCCTATGTATATATGGCAGGAATTTTATTTATCAAAAAATGCAACAAATTGTTTCACTTTTTCTTAAAATAAAACTAATAAATTCTAAATTAAATCCAGAAATTAGTTAGCAATAAATGTGAATTTGCTTTCAAAAATCATGACTGAATAATCATCTCGTGGCAAACTTTCATTTTTTGCTATCTACCTATAAAAATTTGATAATTAAATCAACGAGAACATTGATATGCAAATAAGCAAAATTATGAAAAAAGAATTTTGAGCAGAATTCTTTTACCAATTTTTTGTAATTCCCATTTTGTAATTTTAGTGCTGCAAAAATAAATCAAAGTTTTAAGTTTTTTTTAAATCAAAGTTTTTAGTTTTTTTCTAAAATTTTAGTGCTGTAAAAATAAATCAATCAAAGCTTTTATACTTCAAATTCCAACATTCAATTTTATTTCTTATCCAAAATATTCATACTAATCAAAAAGAAATGGAAAAAAATCATCAGAATCTAATATAATGAAAAATTTGCATTAAAAATAATAGCCATGTTTGAAATCATGTCAAATAATATCTGAATCTAAGAATCGAAAAAAAGAAACTGAAAATTGAAAAACATTGTGCAATTTAGGAAATTTTGCAAAATACATTTTAAAATCTTTTATTCTATTCTAGGAAATGATTTTTGATTTAATTTTTGTTTTCCAAACCAATTCAATTATCCGATCAATTTTGAATTATTGATATCATTGATAATACTCGAAATTCTTTGATTGAATTTTTAGTATATTCAGTCAAGATTAAATTATCTCTTAATATTTTGGAAAAGCTTCACAACTTTGCAATCATCTAAAATAACTGAATATCATTTGAAAAATCATATATCATTAAATACTGCTTTTCTTAAATGCCTACAATTAATTATTTTCGATATTTTACAAGTTTTCCTTTTAGATCCTTTCTGCAATTAATTACTCCCTCAATTCATTGCTCTTCGATGACAAATAAAGTTCATTCCATCATTTATGAACTTTAGAAAATTCTAGAAAACAAAACATTATAGAGATATTTTGCGAGAAGAATTTTAATTAGATTTCAGTATTATATTAAAGATCACAGTTATTAAAATTAGCAGTATTTGACATTTCATTAATTAATAATAATGTCACGTTTTATCGTTTTATTTTTGTTTTTTACGATTGCTATAAATGCCTTAATAAAGATTTGGAATAAATTGTCATTTGCAACATGAAATTAAATGAAAACATGAAATTAAAAATTAATTTTTTATTGAATTTATTATTTTGCAAAGTTTTTATGAAACAAAAGCACAAATATTATAAAGATCAAGTAAAACAAATGTTAATGAAATGGTATTAGAAAAGGTATTTCTTTTTGAACATTTTTTTTTAATAAAATGAATTATCATAAATGACTCAAATTTAATTCTTCAAATTCTCAAAATTCCTCACAAAAATATATATATATATATACATATAAATAAGGAAAAATTAACGACGCTTGAATTAACAATAAACGATCGGTAGAAATTAGTGAAAAATTAACGATTTTTTGTTAATTACAACATAAATTTCTAGTTTATAATTTTATAAATGAATAACTTTATCCGAAATTATAATTATAAATGAATAAATTTGTTCGAAATATAAAAATAAAAGAAGAAAAAAAAGACAATTTTCGTTTAGAAGAAATACATATAATAAAATGTTGAGCTTTTTCAAAGTTATTTCAAGCAAAATAAACCACTTCTGAAACATTTTCCAGGCAAGCATACTTTATTCAAGAAGCTCAAAGTTAGCAGATTTCAGGATTATTTTGCATATTTAATTCGTTTCCAATATTCAAATTCCTTTTTAACTTTCTCATCTACCTTTTCATCATAATAAAAATGCAAAATACATTGCATTGTATATGTATACAATATGGTGATATAAAATAATATTTTAATGAAAAAATGAATAAATCAATAAGAAAATAATATTTTGTTCATTAATTTTTTCTATTCTCAATTTTAAAGTAAAACATTTTATTATTGATTTTGTTAATGTTAATGTAAACCAAATCATTGGTGTATGATTAATGTTAACGGAAATTAATTATTACTGCCAAAAAAAAAAAAAAAAAAAAAAAAAAAATTAATAAATATATTTTTTTTTAAAAAAAAAAAAAAAAAAAAAAAAAAAAAAAAAATTAATACATTTATTTGACTGAAGAATATTATTATATGCTCTAAGTAGTCAATTTGTGATGAACTGAGCATAAATTTAAGTATTTATTCAAAAATTATCTCTTCAACTATAATACCATCTTTTGTTTTTACATTTTATGTAAAAAAAAAAAATAAAACGAATAATTTTCAAGAATTTATATATTATGCAAAGATTTTGCTATTTCTGTTATATGAAATCTTTACGTAAAATGCATCTTTAACATTAAGCCTAGTCAGATATCTTTTCTATAATCTAAGAATTAAAACATTTCACATGGATGAACAATAATATTATTAATAAATGGTACTGTAAAAATAATTTTGCAAAATATATTTGTATATTTTCTTCAAAAAAATGCGAAAAAATTATGAAAAAATTAAAGAAATCATCAATAAATAAAGAAGGAAATCAAAAAATATATTTTTATCAAAATTCAGATAAATCTTCAAGATCAATTTTTTTTTGTTAGATTACGATTCTTCCTTAAGATAAGATTAAAATTTTTTTTTCTATCGATACTAATTTATTTTAATTGTAAACAGTCTAATAACATTGAGTAGTAAGGAATTTCCGATCGAATTATATTTTCAATTTTTTTTTTTTTTTTTAGTTCATTCATTACCTAATGTAAAGTATTTTTCAATTGAACTCATATCTTTTTGCATATTTTATTTTTTTCATTTTTGTCACAAAATAATTCAGATCAAAAAATTAGGTAAAATGGAATTTGTATTTAATTTTACCAAAGTAGTAGCGTTATGTTCACATTAGTCAATTATTTTACTTAATT
This sequence comes from Onchocerca lupi, assembly GCA_028564675.1. NCBI lineage: Eukaryota > Metazoa > Nematoda > Chromadorea > Rhabditida > Onchocercidae > Onchocerca > Onchocerca lupi. Next base: position 18,063 of record JAOVVO010000502.1, read on the forward strand.
ATTTCATTTCAACTTGAAATTAATAAAAAAAACAAATTTATTTGAGAAAAAAAGTTTTTTGAATTATCCGACAAAAATCTTTCAAAGATACTGTAATTAAATAGAAACAAAAGAAAAAAGGACCATATGTATTACAGTAATTACTATTCGAAAAACCGTATTTGTTATAACAATTACAATCAGGAAATTTCTACTCTCAATCCTAAAATATCTTTTAACTGAAAGAAATCTGATATTTTTTTTTCTAAATGTTTTTTTTTTTTTAATTTCCAAACTTCTCAAAAAATTGCTTAATTCATTTCAAATATCCTAATAATAAATTTTTCATAATCTTTTGAAACAAAAATATAAATTCACCCTATCATTACTGTATTTTTATTGTAACTTTATTCTACCATTACTGTATCTTGAATGCAACTTTATTTTATATTATGATACGCAAACTTTTCAGCAAATATCATTCACAATTTATACTATTTGAATTAGATCATTTTTTACAGTAAGAAAATTAAGATTAAGAGGAATTAATTTGAGCTTATACCATTCCCTGCCTTCTAAAGTTTCCAGAATTTCTCGAATTATAACTTTTCATTAATTCTTATAGATAATTCGATAAGACTATGTTGCATATTAATAATATTTATACATTATTTGTCAATAATATTTGTTTGCATACTTGAAAATAACATAATGTGATGTAACAGATTTTGGAATTATTATTTATTAAACAAATTTCGATAATTTTAATTTCAACGATAATAACTTTAAGATAAATTACATTATTTTCTTATTAAAAAAATCTTTTTTTTCGATGCGAAAATAACTTTCTTACAAATTATTCCTGATTTTGGAGATAAAAAAAATAGCTTATTTTTTTCATACTGTTATTCTTTATCTTATCATAATTGCTTGAGAACATTGATGACTTTAACTTTGTTTTTATTCTTTAAACTCATTGATTTCCGCTTTTGGGATATGATTGAAAATTTTAGAGAAAACTAATCCTGCATTATTTGGAAACGAATAATGTCAGATGAAAATGTAAATCAAATATGCGTGAGAAAATAGTGCGAATGCTAAACCGCTAAAAATTGCAAGAAATTGAAATTAAAATTTAAATCTAAAGATTGAAGATGCAATTGCATCTTCAATCTTTAGATTTAAATATGATATCAGAAAAATTTATGATCTATATGCAAATTTCATTGTTTATTATAGCTAACAAAAAGTCTTAAAATTAGTAAAAGATTGAAAAATAATTGGATGAATGATACCGTATCAGAATCAACTCTTCTATATAATATTGTTTTTTGTACAATAAAAGTTAATTATATATTTTATAGAACTTAATCGCAATTAAAAAGAAATTTCAAAAATATTTTAAATGATTTATTTAAGTCTTTTAAGTCAATTTGAACAACTTGAACCTAATAAATATCGCAGCTTCAGTTGCAAAGCCATTTGGTGTCTTCTACAATTCATGAAAACAATTTGAATTATCAGTGATAGCAATATTATCAAAAATTATTTTTTGATACTTTATCATTGATAGAGTTATATGGAGCATCGCATATCCAGATCAGTACTGATAATTCACTTTTTATTTTATTTCAACGAAATTTATTCCAGTCAATATTAGTTTGTTCGCAGCATTCTCACTTTTACATATTTTTAATTAATTAAATTGACTTTTGAATATTCAGTTTTTCCTTTCTCTCTGCATGATTTAGAAATTATGCAAAAAATTTTGAACAAAAACGAAAGTTCAAAAGTTGGCTAATAAAACAAACAAGTAGATATAGATCGAGATATCCTGATGTCATCAAATTTACTACATTTTTGGATTTTTTATGAAATCAATCAAAGTATTACACAAAACAAAAAGTTAACATTATTTCACAATTTTCATAATTTCGAATTATGCAACTTTTTTTTCGGGAACTTTCACACGAAAATTTTTTTCCTATTATGGAATAAATTCTGGGCTAATCGGATTTTTTTTATTGATTATTGCAAATTATGTGCTTTGGTTTGTTATCAGTATTATGGCGGATATTTCAAAAAATATGAGTGTCTCAATATTTTTCTAAGAAATGAGATATCTTTCCAAAATATGAGTTGATATCATTCCAGCAAAAATTATTGAATTTTTAATTCTTATCTTGTAAAAGATATCCCATGAAAAGTTTTCAATCAAACAAAAGTTTTTAGTTCCACGATGATTATCTCCAAGATTTGTTTTCTTTTTTTTTTTTTTTTTTTTTTTAATACTAATCGAATATGCATAATCTAATACATATGCAATGAAATATGAAAAGCTTGGCCTAAAAACTAAAGGCCTATTATGGGTAGGGTTTTGAAAGACTTAAGTCTTGGTGTTGGCATATTTATTCATTTCATTTCATCTCATTGGAGCGCAGCATATGAATTTGAGACTTGGCCTACCAACTATTTACTAATTCTACTAGGCTTTTACAACAATCATTCTTGCTTTTTCACTTTAATATTTCTTCTCTCTTTTCAATCCAATCTATCAATTTATCTTGGCTTTTTAGCCCTCTTAGGCCCATTTCAAATGCTTGGTGAAGTTTTAATTATCAATATCCGTTGTTATTTAAAATCCGTGTTCCATGCATAAAATGAAGAAAGCTATGCGTGAAGTGCGTAAAATAAATCCATACGTGAAATGAAGAAAAGTTTTAGGAATCGATGATAACGAAAAGAATGAAATGCGAAATGCGCTAAGCATGCTGTAAGACTCATATCCTCTACTCTAGGCTTTCTACTCTCTTGTCTCTTTTGGCCAAAAAGCTTAAGGTCGAAGATGTGTTGTTATTATTAGTCTTTCCTTTCCTTTCACTCTTCTATCTTCCTATACTACCTGATTTCAATGATTTAAAAAAAAAAAAAAAAAAGAAAGAAAAGAAGAAACGACACAATTCTATTGAAGCATTATGGGTAGTTCGCTATCATGTCCTTGTGAAATTCGTCATTATTGCTTTACTGATAATATCAACAATAACACAACAACAACAACAACAACGACAACGACAACAACAACAATAGCTGATGAACAACAGGGAATAACACAATTCAGGTTTAACCTTTATACTGTTCATTTAATTGAATTTAAAAATTTTCCTTTTTTCTTTTGAAGATTAAATTTTTTCAGCTTTTTTTTTTCTGCTATCAATAAAACAGAATCATTTTTTTCCTTGCTTCAAATGAACAAAAATTTGAATTTTAATTCAAATTCAAAATATTGTAATACTTTTTTTTGCTTTAATTGTTTGAAATATCAAATTATAAGTTATTTACTCTTTGCTCAAATTTTCATATAAATCTCTTTATCTTGAATGCATTACTTATTCTTAGCTTCGATCAAATTACATTGAGGATGAAATTTGTAGCTATTTTAATGCATATTTTTAGAATATTACATTAGAGTAGTTAATTTCTGATATAAAAATTTTTACAATAGTTAATTTCCGATAAAGATATAGTAAATATACGATGCATCCAATTTTCGTTTTCTTTTTTCTCGATTGATAAAATATTCTGGTAAATCTTCATGATATGACAGACGTTATTTTTATTCAAACAAAAATTGAATTCTTTAAAAAAAAGAAAGAAAATGTTGGATTTCCGTTTTTTTTCTTTTTTTTTTCTCGATAGGTAGATTATTCAGCAAATAAACGAACTCTTTCACTGCTTTTGAACAAAAGCTATAGAATTTTCTTTTTTTTTTTCCATTTTCAACAATTTTTCGACATCCATCTCATTTCTCATTGTTATATGTCATTCGAATGACAACAATAACATTCATTTGAATTGATTAGTTGATTATTTGAGAAGTATATCTACCTGTTACTTACACTTTATCTATTATTCAATAAATTACTATTGTTCATGAAATCATTGCTCTTCTTTTTTTCTCATTTAATATTAATATATTTCATAAATGATTTTCCCTTCCTTTTTTTTTTTCTTCGTTTGTAAGTCCAATTTAAATACGATTGATATGGATAATTTTCCGGATTGATAGTTTTATTAGCAATTAAAGTATTTCTTTTCCTTTTCCTGTTATTGATCGTTCATTTTAATTGCGATAGACAATCTAAGTTGAGACTTTTTTTTCTGTTTTTATTAAAAAAATTAAGCATATTTTTTGGAAACTATCAGTTAAAAATGACAAGCAGTTGTATTAAATGTAAAAAATAAAGAAATAGTCATCACGTATCAATCGATAGCATATGAAATGCCGTTGTTTTGCTTCCGATGATCTTTGATCAGTATTACATTAAACTTGACTGATACCATCAGTGCTATTTCCTTAATCTTCCGCCGAAATTGAAAAATGTATCAAAATAGAAGTAATGTTTATAAGGATTTATTCTAATACAAGCAGTTTCGGTATCAAGTGAAAATTTCATGCTTCTAAATTTAATTTTTAAATATTGCGATAATTGCGCCACGTTGAAAAAATATCATGCCCTATTTTCGCCTCTTGCGCCTAATAATACTAATCGTTATCAGTAGGTCTTGCAGCTTCAATTTTCTTTGGTACATACCAATGAATTTGATATATTTCTGCAAATCCCATTTTTTTCCTCATTTCTCCGATATTTTAGATATTTTGGCTTAAATTTTTTTTAGACATTTCAGTCTAAAAGCTATTCCATTGTAATAGCAATACCATCATAATACCGTTATTTCCTGCATTCCAAAAATCTCAGAATATTATCAGTAATCATTCAAATAATTTTCATTAATTTTCAAAGCATTACAATGGACAATTTTCTGATTAGCATTGATCGATTTTTTTTTTTTTTTGTAAATCCTACTTAATTTATCAAAATTTATTAATCCAATTGATCGTATTTTATTTCAATATTGAAACTTACAATGGAAATTTTTGATTATTATTGATCAATTTTTGGATTAGTACTGAGACCTGAAAGAATATTAAAGTGTTATTTGTACACTGCCAAGCGTATATTTATATATATATATTTTTAGCCCTGCTCAATTTATCAAAAATTTATTAATCTCATTTTATTTCAAATGAAAAATTTATGGCTATTTGAAATTAAAAGAAAAAAAAAAAGAATAGAAAGAGAAGAGAGGAAATAAGAAGGGCAAAATGGATAGAGGAATGGATGATTGTGGTTATAAATCGTTAAATGTGCATAGATATGGATAGAATTTGCGAGATAAATAGATGTGTTCCGTAGTTCGATGTCCTCTTCCTCAAACTTTCAAACTTAGACTCCTCCTGTCTTCCATCAATCCTTCTATTCAATCTCGAAACCTTTCCCATTACTACTGCTAATTCCGCTTGGCGTTGTTGTTGTGTCTATTATGAGCATATTTATATATACAGATTTATAAATATTACTAATTGCTTCCTATAATTTTTCAAATAAAAAAGAAGTTCTTTTAATTCATTTAATTAAGTTTTATCTGTTATTTTTGGTTTAAAATTTTAATTTTTGAATACATTACAGAAAAAAAAGTGAGCATATTTATACATACATATTTATAAATATTACTAATCGCTATTTACAATTTTCTTTTTAAATAAAAGTTTTTAATTCATTTATTTGCTTTTTTTTAGCATAATATTTAAGTTTTATTCGCTATTTTTGATTTTCAGTTTTAATTTTTAAATACATTATAGATAAGAAAAAAAGTCATCATTATATAGCAGAGAAAGAAAGAAATTATGAATCTACTAACTTTGTTCATATTCTTTCAAATAAGAAAGTTTTTCTAACTCATTCATTTCATTTCTTTTAATTTAGCAAATTCTATCTACTATTTTTGATTTGAAAATTTAATTTTTGAATATAATGCGGATAAGAAAGAAAAGTCTTCAATCATAGGACAGAAAAAGAGAAAGAGAGAGGGAAAGTGAATGAATGCGAACGAGAAAAATTGAACATTGAAATAATTTTTAATTAATATATTTTCAATTTGGTTTTTTTTTTTTTAATCTTTTTGTGTTCAAAATTTTAGATATAAATCTTTTGAATAATCGCTAATATATAAATCTTTTGAACAACCGTATACATTCCTGAATACAATTCCAATTTTTTCTTTTTTTTGTGGAATCATTCCGATATTTTATTGATCTTTTGAAGGTCAAACTATTTTTTCCTTTTTTTTTTTCGATAAGAATATTTCATATTCAAAAAAAGAAATTTCTTCTCGATTTGAATTGTTTTTCTTCTTCGTTATCTAAAATTGCTTTTCAAAACATTCCAGGTTTTTCCATAAATTCAAATTTTTGTTACTACTTCCGTACATTTCGAACCAAATGATTATTGATAGATTCTGGGCCGAGCTATTTCGGCTTTCATCGGATCGAACCCAATGGAATATCTTGTATCCGTCATTGTTATCCGTCACAATTGCTGAAATGCCATCCCGGAAATATGATATCAACTGTAAAGCTATTCGATTGCTTGCAAAAAATGAATCCGGAATCGTTAACGAGCAAATTCTTGATGCATGTCAGTATTGAATTTTTATTTTTATAATCCAAAATGAATATGTTCATTATCAATTTGGCAAGAAAAATCATCAAAAATATTTTTCATTCTACAAATATTATGATATCAATGAGAATCATAACCAAACTTGTGAATTTCCGCAATTAAAATTGATTAGGTCACTCCATTAAAGTGAGATCATCCTATTTTTCACATAAAAATGTCAAAATAATTTTTAAATAAACACTTAAACTTACCAAAGTAATAATGCTTTACTATTATATTTTTAAAGAATAATTAAATTTTCGCGAAAGTTTGGAAGATAAGGTTTTTTCAAATAAAAGAGTCTTTAATTATTTTTTATGATTGAATAGTTTTTAAACAGTTCAGAGTACTTTTTTTTTGAAGTATAAATATAAAAAATCTTTCTTTTATTTCCAATATTTTTTCGCATTTAAACATTTTTAAAAATGTGATAGCATGAATTTTGCTAAAATAATTTATATATAATTTGTATCTAAATTTGTTTACGTTCATCTGCTAGCAATTGATGGGTAAAGTCCATTAATTAAAATGAATAATTTATGGAGTAAAATGAAATTCATCCTTCTCTGTCCTTTCCTTTTCATTAAGAGTACAATCACCATTATTATTGAAGATTGATATAGCCTGAAGTAATAAATCTTTAATCTAAATTTCAATAAAATATGCTACAAATCTTCTGATCATTTGATAGCCGGACAAAATATTCGATATTCTAAATATTATAGTTAAAAATTAAAAGTTTTATTTTACAAATATAAGTAATAAAAAAAGTGATAGTAAATGATAAGGAAATGAAGAAAAGAATGGGAAAAAACTGAGGGGAAATAAAAGAATAAAGGAAATAAATGAAAAAATTTTTGATGAGCTAATCGTAAAATTTTTATTTTTCAAATGTTTTTCACTTTTTTGATTTATTATCAGTTTTTCTTTTTTTTTTTGGATAAGAGTTCTTAAATCCAATATCTGCTAATTTAGCAATATATATATGTCGAAGAAAATGGATAAATTTGCTTGGAAAATACTCTTTTTTTTCATTTTGATAAAGTTAATGACAAATTGATCGATTAATGGAAAAGGAAATTGCAGTATTTAAGTTGAAATGCTTCAAAATTGCATAATTTTAGACTTTATTCTCCTTTAATCTTTCCCAAATTGAATTATTTCTTTGTATTAAAGTTTTTACACAAGAAAAAAATAATTACTGAAATGATTCAGTGTTGGACTATTTTATTTAAAAGTTGATTCTTTCATCTTTATTTTATATTCATAACGTTTTCTTGAAACGGAAAATATTGCATGTCAGTATATTTTACAATGATAATGAAGGAATCAGCTTTTAAATAAAATAGTCCAAAATTGAATAAAATAGTTTAAAACGACGAATTAGCCTATGCACTCCTCCAGACCATTGGTTTTAAGAATTATTTTGAAAATGTCGAAAGCAAACAATTATTTTGAAATGTCGTAGTTTATACTTGCGACATTTTCAAAATAATTTTCAATCTTAAAAGCTTAAATTTGCTCATGCATACAGTGCATGCATATCATATAAAATTATATTAATAATATGAAATGTTTGGAATAATTAGTTTGAATTATAATTGCAAAACGTCACTTCAAATTTGTAACGCTTAATGCTTCGATTACATCTATTAATGCTGCTACTGATATATGCTTTTATTATTGCTAATTATTTCTATTCAGAAGGTTTTAAAGTATATCTTTAATTGATCTGCTCAAAACTAGTAAATTCCAAACTTAATCCTAGAAAAAAAAACTATTTAGTTCAAGTAAAATTATAATAATAGTATATTAGATATTTGTATAGCAATAATTTATACTGCATTATTTAAAAGCAAAATAATTGAAGTTGATGCCGGAAAGATAATTCGAGTCTTAAAAGAATAAAAATTTGAAGAAATAATATAAATCAAATATTTAAATTGCAAGCTTTTTATTACTTCAATAAATTTGCAAAAAAAAAAAAAATATTTGATAATTTTTAGTCAATATACCGGTTATTTCCAATTTCCAAATTGCAATCAGTGGTTGAAATCTATTATTATTATTAAAAAATTCAAAAATTATTTATTATTGTTGCAACAAAGTTATTTTTTGCAGCAAATCGTATTACTCGCATATCGTCTTGTTTCGCTTATTGGCATTATCACAGTGAAACGTATGGTATCAACGTAGTTTCGGCTGATGATTGTGATCGATTTTGTAAAATGATCAAAGGTAGTTACGGAGCATCAAATTGGACTACGTGTGATTTCATTCCCACATCATCAATGTCATCAACCATGTCATCAGCCATTATTCCAGCGTATATAAAGCAAATTTTCGAAGTAGATAAAGGTATCATCAAAAATCGCAACGGACCATTTACGGAATGCGTAATTAAGCTTACCCAAAGTGGAGCTTTAATTAGATTTAAGGACAAGGATTTCTCTCTCAATTTGGTATGCATTCATTTGTTCTTAAAATTTTTCTGCATTTCAATTAATTTTTCTGTCAAATTTTTGAAAATTTTCCAATAACATAGTCACAAAAGTTCTCGACAGAAAAATTCATCTTTTTATAAATACCTTAAATGTATAAACACATTATCGTAGATTTAAAAGGCTTATAAAATCATTATATTTTGTAATAATACCTCCGAAATTTACACTGCCATTTAGTTCTCTAACATGTTCTTCTTTTGGTTGTAAACATGTTTATCGTTTTGGCGGGAAACATGTTTATCTGTCTGTTCATTGTTTTGGCGGGAAACATATTTATCTTTCTGTTTATTATTTTAGCGGGGACGTGTCTATCTTTGTTAGTCCATTTAAAAACTGTTTTATTGCTTCTTGAATTTTAACATTCCTTGCTTATAATAAACCATCTTTCGAAATTTTCCGGGAATGATATCAATGAATGATATTTTTTATGAAGCACTTCGCTACTTGATAGGATAATTTTATCCTATATAATCTCCGTTAAAAATTATAAAACTAAAAATTTTTCATAATTGAAATTTTTAATTAGTATTTAGTATTCATTTCCTATATAAAACATGCAGTAAATAACCGAGACTAATTTTTCATATGAATATAAAAGATGTAATAACTAAGAACTATTTTTTCCACTTAAAGTTGATGAATAATAGAAAAAGTGGAAAATTTTTTCAAAAAGTGATTTGAGATTTAAATTTTTTATTTTCAGAAGTCTGTCTTTTATTCGTTTTTCAAAAATCTCAAATAAAATAATCTGCTTTTTCTTAAAAGTACTATTTCTAATATCTGTGAATTATAATCAACGCTTTACTTGAAATTGAATGTTACGAAAAAAGCAAAAAATGAAATGGTTCGATCTTAAATCTATCTTTCATTTAATTTTTTTTATTTGGAAAGACAAATCTGCCCTTTTTTGAGTTTTTTTTTTTTTTTTTCATTTAAAGTTGAAATTTCTTAACTAGATAAAAATGATTAAATATTTGAATAAATCGCCAGCTTTTCTGAATGAAATACGTCAAATTAAAATTTTAAGTTTCACGTGGATATGAACTTACTTTTTTTTCATGAATTGTATACTTACTCTTTTCTATAAATTTCAAAAGATGGAATTTATATGAGCAAATGATCTAGAATTTAACTTTTTTAAACTGTCCTCCAAATTTTCTTCTCATTCATATATATTTCTCAAGTGTTATAACAGCTTTCTAGACTTTGTCTTCAATGAAATTTTAGTCAATAGATTCTTGATTTTGCTATTTGAATAATGTTCTGATGCAATTATAACCTTACATAATTAAATAGTGTGTTCACTAATTAGAAGCTCTTCGCTGCTTAATCAATGATATATGGTAAATATCGATCAAACTATATAATTTTATAATTTTCTATGAAGATTTCAATCAAAATCTTTCAACATAAAGTATTTTAAAAATTATTTTCTCGCCTAAATTACTTACCTGGAATTATCAATCTAAATAGTTGTATGAAATATAATGTAGTGTTCAAGTAATTATTTCCATTAAATTTACCTATTATTATTACCTTTGATTACATTGTGATCAGTAGTATCATAACCTTTCATTCTTATTGAATGATATTATTATTATTACTACTATACTATAATAATTTATGGCTTGTTATCATTGTCATTATCACTATAATAACCCAAGGCAGCAACATTTATTTAATTTCAATAGATACCTAGAAAGTTTATTTATGCCTTCAGCTAATTAGTGAAGTAATAAAAAAGCAGTAAATTATATTTATGCATCGTCATTTACTTCATGAAAATGCAAAAGCATCAAAATTGTAAAAGATAAAATTAACCTCAATAGGATTACAACTGACCAAAGATCATAATGGTCAGTAAATGTAATTAGAGAGGAATGAAATTTATGGGCAACGAATATATGACTTCTATGATGAACTGTTCAACTATGAAAGTAAGGTTTTAAAAAAGAGGTATTTAGAAAAAGTCACAGAGTTTTATACACAAGAAATAACGGTCAACGCAAAAATGATGTTTGGAGTTTTTAAATTTTTGAAACTAAACATTAGAATCTTTCATGAATTATTTTATGAATATTTTAAATTTGTTTTATATTTGCCAATATATTTAATGGAATTTTTTACTGAAATTAACTTCAACTTTATTTAAATTTTTAGTCGAAAATTCAGAGAAAAAGATAAAACATTAATAAAATTAAATGCTTGCATAGCATTAACAGAATGAAAATTCCCTTCCTTAATTTGCGTATCTTTTTCATATCTATATTATGCTTATATTAATTGGTCAGTTAGCAGTCAAAGTTCACCATGATATTGGTCATTCAGTGACCATATTTCATCTTGTAATGACCATTACGGTGATTGGCCTATTTCGAAGAAAAATAAAAAGAAAGAATTTGCATACAATGAAAGTTTTTCAAAGTTTCTCACATGATAATTTTCATTTCTCAAATAGTTTCAAGCACCATTTAAAAGAAAAAACTAACGATATTATTGATTAGAATTAATAAATGCAAATCTTATATAAGCCGAATCATATATAATTAAATGCAAATTATTAATGAGAATTTTTGTATAATTTACGTACATATTTGTTTTGCTTCTAAAAATTTTGTTAACAAATATTTATTTTATGGCTAAAATTTTATTAATTACGATAACATTTGAAACGAACTTTTACAGTGATAAAAATGATAATAATTGTTGATCAATGACTGATAATTGCAGTTGGAAAGTGTAATGGTTGTTGGTGAAATAAAGGAACGTTTGTATATATCTGAACCGACTGGTGCTTTTGCCATCGAATGTTCCAATTCTCGAGCTTTGCGCTTTCTATTAATCAAATTGCTGACAATCTCGTCATTCATGCAATCTGCTACTACTAATATTTCAAATGCCACACATTTCTTGCAAAAAGAAATCTCAAAAGTAAACGAAAAGATTAATTCGGTATTTCTTTATTGTGTCTAATTATTTATTATTATTAAAAAATTCTACATAGCAATATTTATTCAATATTATTTAATTTTATCGATTAGGAATATCATTTTACTATAATATCTAGTATTTCATTTCCTTTATTTAACAACTAGCTGGGTTAAACACGCATTCTTAAACATCATAATGAACTTAACAAAAATATATTACTTCTGATTTTTCTTATTTGACGAATCCATTAAATTGGATGATTCAACAAAATTCCATAGAAAATATTATTTTTAGCTTCAACTAGAAAACAAAAAAAATCTAATTAAGCGTTAGAAATATCAGTTATTGAACTTCATGGGAAATGTTATAATTGAATTGCAAATTCAACATTTTTAAACAAAATAATAAGAAAGATACGCATTTATAATATATTAACATCGTACATCAAAATTATGCTAGGTTATGTATATGTTAAAATGGTCAGCTCCAGCGAGATAAAAATGTGAATTTTTGTTTGTTCAAAATTTTAAATCTCCAAAAGTTCTTAAACACGCGCCTTATATAAATAAAAACACGCGTCTATTCGAATGCAACGTTGCATAGGAATTTCAAATCATCAGTGAAGAACTTGAAACATTATGTAGAAATGAATAACGAACATCTACATTTTTATTTATATAGATTTATTATTACTTGTTATTTTACATTATCAATTTTAGTATTACTGATTGTTAAATGCTTACTTCAAGAGCATATTCTTTCCTGTTTATTTGTTTTACTTCAAGAACATATTTTTTCCTGTTTATCATTCCTGGTAGTACACAAATGAAATCAATAATTTTTAATACCAAATTTCTGAATTTAATTGGTAACGGAAAGTGAGGGGGAAATATCCAAGAAAATTTACATGTAAATAAATTTTCACAATTCCGAAAAAAAGTTATAATAACTTTTTTCAGTTCACGAAAAAAATATTTAAAAAAGTTTCGATTTTCTTCTTTACTGTATTTGAAATCTCAAGATCTCAAAATTTAAAATTTTTCATGGCTAAAAGTAATTTTCTTTTTACAAATATATATTTGATTTATTCAAATTTAATTGCTTACAGTTTATTAATTACGTCAATTTTTATATTTAATTCAAAATTTTCAATAGAATCTAAATACCTTAAGGAATTTTTTTTTTTGTATTATTAATCTTCCAAATTTAAACATAATATTATTGTCAATTTTTAAAAACTCAGTTATTCTTATAATTTGTCTTTTTGTTTACGCATTAGTTATTTACTAGTTTTACTTGTATTTAATAAATATACGATTATTAGAGATAGGTAGGTCGATGGATATGTTTTCTTCACAAAAATTTTTATATTAATAATTATTCACCTGTTGTTTATTTAAATTTTTCTTCCCATTGAAAAAAATAAATCATAATTTGCTATCATTTCGCTAAAAAAAAAAAAGAAAAAAAAAAACAGCGCCGGCATGTGCTGATTGGAAAATTGATAAAAAAGATAGGGAAGTGTACCCTCAAGGGTAATAGCGTTGTAAACATTAATCATTACATGAATAATCATCGAGAAATTATTTCAATTTCAGAAAAATGACATATTTTTCATTTTTCAAAAAAAGATAAAAAGCAACCATCTTATTTACAATATAAATATACAAATATATTTTCTTAATTTTATCTAAATTTAATTTTCGAAATAACCTGACTTTAAATTTCAAACATTCTTTGTTAGTAAATTAAACTATTCAATATGAACCTTTTTTTTCTTTTTTTTTCACATACATTCTATTTATATCTTTTGATGAACTGAAGAAAAATTAATAGATTTAAAATCTAATCTGCAATTTAGACAAAAAGCAAATCTCCGTTAATAAAAATTCAATTTACTAATCATAATCTTAAATTTTGATATTCTGCATACAATAATTACAATAGTTTTTAAAAAAATAATTTTTGTATAGATTTCAAATAAGCATTTTCTTGTCATTCAAAAAAAAAAAAAAAAAAAAATGTCTCACTTTTCATATTGTAATCTTCTAGTTGATGCGTTCACTGAGATCATTACACTCGGAATGTGAATTGGCTCATGATCTAGACGATGAATTGCAAATGAGCCAATTGAAATTGTTTACATTGAAATATCGTTTGGCTGCCATTTGCGACGTTAACTTTCCAACGCCATCGGTATTATTGCGACATTTATTTATCGCATTATCTTATTCATTTCTCTGTATCCTTTTAAAGTAAACAAAACAACTTATTGGCTCTCCTATAATATTCGACACAATGCCTTCTAATTACATTCTACCAAATTCTGCATTTTTTGCAAAAATCGCTTTTTATTTCAGGAATTATTAAGTAAAATTTCATTACGCACATTACGTCATTTAAGTTCATTTGGTGGTGCTGCCATATGCTGTCTTCATTTACATTTCCTATGTAAATCACAATTTCAGATGTTGGTTTTTAAAGTTTATATTTTTTTTTTCAAAAAAAAAGTAATTTTATCAATCCAATCCTACAATCTTTAAGTTTTTTAACTTTTTATTTAAAACAGTAAAAAAATAATTACTGATAATGAATGTTTAAATTTTTGGCTATATAAATTTGAAATCTGAATTTCTACAAAGATTCCAAATTCCATTCAATATTGAAACAGTAAGCTATTACTTAATTAAAAGTTGAAAACATCCTTTTAAATTAAAAAATTTCCCTTTTTTATTTTTAATTAACTTTTTATCATCATTGCAATATTCCAGTAGTAAAAGATTATGGAATCATCAAGAAGAACTAATGCTGAACGTTTCTCGACTTCATGCACTTCTCGGTGATCATTCCTTTAATGGTACTAATGGTACCAACGGTACTAATGGTATCAGTGGTACTAGTGGTATCAATGATACTAATGATATTAATGGTACTAATGGTTCCATAACTGTATTACTTCCTTCCGGTTCCACTATATATCTTCAGCGAACAGCCATGGATAATGTGAATGAAATCTTATATAAAGTAAGAATTTTTTTTTTTATTTTTAATAGAATGTGTCTTTGGACTTGATGATGCCATAATTTATGCATGAATTTTGTTTACGATTCGGAAGCTTATTCAAAATTTGAATTTAAATTCAAATTACAAGAAACTTTGGATGTCAAGTACTCATAAAGCATTCTTCCAATCTTCCATTAGTTGAATATTGAGATTTTTTTTTTTTTTTTTTTTTTGAGGTTTGTGAAGAGTTAAAACTTGATCCAGAAAAATACTATATCGTAAGAGATGGATGTAATCGAGTTCGATTACAAGAACGAGATTACCGACTTCAGAAGAAAGAACGAAGTCTCGGATTAACTATATCTGCTAAAATGTGCAGTGATGGTGAAATCAAGGTAAACAGACTATTTTCAAATTATGAAGGTTTTTTTTTAAGAGAGATCAGACATTAAAAGCATTATTTTTTTTAACAAATTTAAACATTGGATAATAAGAAATAAGCTAAATGAGTGGCCAAAAATTTATTACATGTCAGGAATATAAAATATACGTCACAGAATCATGAATTATACGAAAAGAGAACTGACAATAAATTTAAAAAAAGGAAAAAAAATCATTTTTATACGAGAAAATAATGTAATTTGCAAAAGTTGAATAACTCAGATTTTAAGGTCAAGTTAAAAATTATTAAGGAAGGCCGAAATGGCAATGAATGAGTATTATTTATTTGATAATCATTTTTTTTAATGATATTTCAATAGTATCATAGCTCAATTTCCAGCGCAAAATTAATGTATTTGCAAAAATCAATCTGTGTGTCTGGTATCAATAAAAAGTTTTCAATTTTTACGAAATTCAATTTTTTCTTCTGAAATTCTATTCTTTTATCAAAAATATCCAATTCTCGGAATGAAAAGTATTTTTTTTTTTGTGTTTAATAAATGATTTTTTCCTTTTTTTAAAATTTATTCCATTTAAAAAATAGGAAAAATGATTATAACATGTTTACTTACTTAAAGATATTGATCACGACTTACTTATTTAAATTAATTTTGCTTACATTTAACTTTCTTATTTATTTACTTACATTTAATTTGTTTGAATATTTTGTTTGGAAGTTGTCTAAGAATTTTCGCATTTTTTTCTTCACTTTTTCCTTTTTTATTTTTTCACCAGAAATTTTAATTCATAAAAGCATATGGCATTTGTGGCAAAATGATATAAATTCGAAGAGAGATTATTTTGTGGAAAAATAGGAATTAATTTAGATTTTATGTCTTTTTTTTAATTTCAAAGATTTTTGCAAAAACACATCACAAGCCTAGATGAGAAGCAATTAGACAAAATAATTAACGTCTAACAATATTTAGGATCTATATTGCATTTTATCTTTAAAAGGCGTAAATACTGCTTGATCGAATTGATTTGTTGAGAATAAATTGTACAGTAATTCTTTCCATATTTATCGAATCTATTAATTAATACATGTTTTATTAAATTTTATTTTACTCAAAATTAATCAAAAATTGCTGAGAAATATTTTTCTCTTAAATAAAACATTAGAAATATTGAAATTAAAGCCGAATATTTAATGTAAATAATTAAAAAATTCAAATTCTTGTTTTTTTTAATGCAAATAATTGAAAAATTCAAATTGTTTCTTTCTTAAATTAAAATCCAAATTCGTATATATGTATTTTCATTTGTTTGTCTTCAAAAAATATGAATTTTTTTCACAAAAATTTGTTTATTTCTTTTTAAACAAAATAAATTTGTGTTTATAACAAAAACTGATGTTTAATGCGTGAAAAGTGTTTCACTTTGATAAACGACATTGTTTTCATTTTAGAGAATAAAAGAAATTTTGAGATTCGACGAAACGATTTTAAGTGTAATTATTTCAGTTTTAAGTTTTCATAATAATAGTTTATCTTCCAATAAATGCATTTTAAATTCTTATATTATTATATATATATATACGCATTAAAAAAATTCATCAAAAGGGATTTCATCTCTCCATTTTTTTCTATAAAATCTTTAACAATTTTCTTTTGGTTTATTATTTATTTGTTAATTTTTGTTTGTTTGTAATATATATATTATTCATCTCAATTAAAATTAATTTATGACTCTGAAATAAAGTAATCATATAATCATGGTGATAATTTACTTTTCTTTGCAAAATTTAATAATTCTTTTTGCGAAAAAATTTTAATAATTAATCTTGCCAATTATATTTTTCTCTCGCTGAAAAACTATATTAATTTTTCCCTCTGTCTTTCTTTGCTTTCCTTTCCTTCTCTCTCTCTCTCTCTCTTTCCTCCAAATCCATTTTTTTTTTCAAATTTTGAATGAAGTAATAATCCTCAACACTCTCTTAATCATTTGTTGTTACATCCTTTGCAAGATGATTTGCTACCCATACTAACGAAATTTCTTGCAAGAAACTCAAAAAATTGTTTTTCTTTTTCAATTTTCACAATTTCATTTTAACTGATTTCTTTTTTCTTTTTTTTTTTTTTGGCTTTTTGGAACTATTGCAGTGAAAATTATTATTTCATATTGAATTAATTTTGTGTAATTTTTTTTTTTGCCGGATTGAATTTAAAATCTTCTAAATTTATATAAATTTGCCGATATTTCTTGAAAGACTTCAGGAATATTTAGACGAATTATCAAATAACATTTTCTGGAATAAAAGGATGAAGATTGTGGAGAAAGTTTTTTTGAAAAACAGAAAAATTAACATGAGTTTACGTATCACTTTAAATAATAAATAGAAATGCTTCATCTGTAATCTTTGAACTAAGGAATTGCTCAAATTATAATCAGTTAAAGCAAAAAAAAAGTAAAATAAAATTAAAAATTTATTTCTCATTATTTCTAATTTCGAATAATTATTTCGAAAATTTTGGTTTTAAAGCAGATTCAGTCAAATGTTTACAAAATAGCTGACCATAATTTTAGGCTGAAGTTCGTGCAATTCGTGATAAAATAGCCTGTGTTGAAGTGGGTGATTTGGTGATAAGTGTTGATAATCGATTGATTAGTTCGTTAAGAAGTGCCGAAGAAGTGCAAATTTTGTTGCGTCACGGTACGGATCTCGTATTACGCAAACGTGACGCTATTATTTCTCAACACACCAGGCCAAGACCTTTTTCTACCCCGACTACTAGCACCACAACAACTTTAGATAATCTTGCACCGCCATTACCCTCACAACCTTCCACAAGAAATCGTTCTCATAGTATGGATCGAATATCCGATATTACATCTCATACAAATATAACTCAAAAGGTTGGCAAATTTTGTCTAAATTTTAAGTTTTTTTTTTGGAATCTGAAAGCCTATCATTGGCTTAACTCATTTCCATCCTTTATATGACAGATGGACAATGAACTTCAAAAAGAAGCTTATGCAAAAGTTTTGCTATAAATATTGATAATCGATTGTTCAGTTGATTGAGAATCTCTCCTGATTCCTTTGATTCTTAAAGCATTTATAGCATCAGCAAAACGAATCAGCTCGCTCATCACCTACTCGAAGTGTTCATCAAAATTATCAGCAATCATCAAACGGTTATTTACCTCGTCAAATGTCCCGTTCTGCTTACGAGAAATCATCGAGACGTGACGAATATCGACATGCAACTTCCAATGGTACTATTTCCGTATCGCATTTTAATGAAGGAGCAGAAGAACAACTTCTGAAAACAATCAATGAGCTTGTATCAACGGAAGAAAACTTCGTGCGTGATGTTCAGAAGGTTTTAATTTCCTCTTTTTTTTTTTCTCTCTCTCTGAGATGTTTCGAATGATTAAGAAAGAAATTAATTCAATAAATAAATGAATGGATGAGCTGAGCATGTTGAAATTTGACAAGAAAAGTTGCTGATAAGCAAAGGAAACAAACAAATGAAGCAAATGGCATAATTTTTTTTTTTTTTTTTTTTTTTAGTTTAAATAAAATATGTGGACTGAATAAATAAAGATTGACTATTTAATTCTTTCAGAAAATATTTTTGATTAATTTTTCGCCATAAATCTTTTTTATAATTATATGTATATTTCTTTTTTGAATGCAAATATTTCCGATATTTGTGAAATGTTTCAAAATTTTTGAAATTTTCTTTTTGATTCAATTTTGAGATATTAAAATGAATTTAAATGAGAAAAAAAATAAAACTTATTTATAGTTGGTGAATCAATATTTAAAACCAACAAATTTACCTCTATTGGAAACAGCTGATCGTCTCTTACGAATTCAAACTTCATTCCTCCTAGCACTTCTTGATGCAGCTGGCGATGTTGCTCGCTCATTTACAGTATCACAACAGCAATTACGGGTAAGATCGGATGATCGGATAGGAATTAATTCATTTTCAGTTAATTGCTTTGATTTTTAATTTATGAATTGAATAAATGGAATCGGTTGTTTTACAAAAATATTTACATGAATAGATGAATGGTTGTAAAAAATTGATATTTGAATTGAAGCAATTTGGAAATTTTCAATTCAGTTAATTGAAATTACATTACAGGACTCATTGATTCGTATTTCTGCTTTATTTGTCAACAAATGTAGTAAATTTAAAATTTACAGCGATTATTCGGCTGCATATTTGCGATTTCAGCAAAATAAAAAAGGTTAATCATTCCATCAAATTAAAGGAAATTTTTTTCGATTAATTTTTTGTAAATATAATGATTGCAGCCTTAAATATCGGATACATTTATACAGTATTTGTTGATTGTTTCATAAATTGCATTTACTACTAGAATTATCATTGATATATTATTTCTGAATACTTAATTAAGTTTTTTTTTTTTCAATTTGTAGAAAATCTTTGGTAATTTTATTTAGAGCGAGATGATATTGCAATACGATTAGAAAAATTAAACATTAGTGGTGAACAAAGTGAAAGCGCTCAATCGTTGCTGATTAAACCAATCCAACGAGTTCTCAAATATCCTCTATTTCTGCAACAAATTAAAGATAACTGTTTAAAAGGTTTATTATTGCAAAAAATTTACATTTTAAAATTTAAAGATTTTTTAAAGTATAATTTTCATTTTTAATTTTAGCTCCACAGATTATTTCTTATTCATATGGGATTAGTTACATTGCTTGTTCCTCCTTATAAAGTTGTTATTTTTATTTAGTAGCATTAAACATCCATAATCACACATACATTCACATAAACATATTTTAAAAAATAAACTTTGAATCTGAACTATATAGCAGTTTTATTTTTTTGCCCATAACTCTATCATAATGTTTTTGCGATAAATTTCATCACCTATTAAAAATTACTCATAATGTTTTTAGATTACGATTAATTTAGCATATTTGATTTTAATTAGCCTTTCTTTCTTATTCTTCTTCGAGTGAATATTACTGTAATCTTACTTAGTTGTAGGATCCGTAGAAAGGCAACAAGGTGAGCAAGCTTTAACGAGGATGCAAGCCTTGGCAGAATACGTGAACGAAATGCAGCGATTGACGGAGCAGTACGGACGAACTATCGAAGAAGTTTCATCTAAAAATGGAGCAGTAAGTTAATTTTAATCAACCTTAAAAGATTTACGTCATCTATGCCATCTTACGTCATTTACGTTCGAAACAGTATCATATGATACGATAAGAATTTTCAGATGTAATACTTCAATATATACTTACAATTTTAGTCATAACATTGAGATTTTTATGGCCTAAAATTGGGAAAATAATTAGTTATTTAAAAAACTATGTATGAAAAAATAATTAGCCTATTATTGGAAAAATAATTAACATTGAATTCGATTGTAAATTTGTAAAAACTTTTTTTTTTTCCAGGCATCACGTATGAATTTCAGTCAATTGCTAATGTTTGCACATATAAATTGGTTGAATTGTCCCGAGAATCGTTCACGTCCGATTGCTTGCGTAGCATTTGTTTTTACCAGTCTAATTTTGATTTTCTGTCCAACACTTTCTAAAAATAAGGTTTAATTTTTGTTTAATAGATAAAATAAAAAACATGACGAAGAAAAGAAATAAGAATGCTTTTTCCATAATTCAAAAATTACTTATTTTTCTAAATACTTTCTTATCTTTTTATTCTGACCAAAATTATTTTATTCTAAAAAATAAATATTAAATATTCCTTCCTTTTGAAAAAAAAATTTCATTTGCCTCATTTTAATTTAAATTCTATCTCTATTTTACTTCATTCACTTTTTTTTTTAAATTATAAGTATCTCAAATTCTGCTTTTTTAAACTAATTCTGTATTATTTTCTTTCCTTCTTAATTTTATTCAATTCCATTTCGATCCATTCCTTCCTTTGCCGCACTCATATTCTCTTAATTAATGAATCTAATTTCAGACTAAAGTTTATCGAATTCTACCAATTGCTGAAGTGGAAGTAAACGAAAGTAACAATCAATCATCCCAATTACAATATACCTTTACCCTTATTCATATCGGTTCTTTACGTGAATCCGTTTATCATTTGTGTTGTTGCCAAGCGGAAATCAAAAATCATTTTATCAAATCTATTCGTAAAGCTGCCACGACTATAGCGTAAGCTCTTATTCGAATTTCTTCAAATTTTAATTTCTACTACGCTCAATTTCATTTTTCCCTTTTTTTTTTTTTAACTATAGCCTCTGTAGATGTGAAGCGTGGCCGGTCCAGCTAGTCTACAGAGGCCGGCCACGCTTTCCCGTGGTCGATTCCCGGTGAATGCAAAAAGTAAGCATGGCCAATAAATTTGGTCCACTCACTTACTTTTACCTGTCAGAGGTGTAACAGGTAAGAAGGGATTAGGTATATCTATATAAGAAAAGCGCATATTCGAATGCAAGCTTATATCAAAATTTCAAAGTAATCGGTGATGAACTTTCGGTGATTTAAGGTCAGTAACAAGGAATATTTAACTTTTATTTGTATAGATTTCAATTTTCCATATAAACTTGATTGAGGTTAAAATTTCCTGAATTCAAATAATGGTGAAGGAAATCATTACAGAAAAAAAACTCAAGAGAGAAGATTTTCTTTTTTTATATATTACTGTTACTTATATATCTGACTTCCTCGAATTGGAACTTACGAAAATAAAATATACTGAAAAAAATTAATAATGAAGTTTTCATCTTTATCACCTACATCGAAAAATCTAGCTATTCGTATTTGATAGTCATATTCATATTCATATCGATGTCGGATATAAAAAAGAAAAAGTTGGAAAAAGAATGAAAAATGAAAAATGGAATCTTTTTTTAAAATTATTATCCTCGATTCATTCATAATTACATATCTAATGTACTGGTGAGAATAAAATTTAGAAAACTAGTCGATATGTCTATATTTAAGTATTACTTTGATTGGTAAAGTTTTTGAAATTTTTAGCAACTCCCTTTCATAGTCTTGTTAGTATTATTTAGGAAAAACGAAATCTTATCTTTTGCTAGTGTTGTTGCATAAAAAGGTCTATTCTTAGATAGATTCGTCAGGGTAAATACTCCAGGGAATATCGTTTCAACTAGTTCATGCTCGGTGTAATGTCTTTGATTGCTTTTATAGTAATACTTTCTTTCATATTTATCGCATTTTATGGCAAAGGGAAAATTTTTAAGTGAATTTTTCAAGACAGTATTAATTTCCTTTAATTTCTCATTTCTGAATAGATGAAAATTAAAAATCCTGAATTCTGAAAATCATTCTACTTAATTTTAGTAATTATTTCTTGTTAGTATTTCTAGACAATGAGTTGAGAAAATTATTTGTTAAAAATTAAAAATTCTTCATCAGTGCTATAAAGTTGAAAATGCTGATACCAATTTCAATAATAATTTAACTGATGAATATATTGTTCTAATTTGCAATGTGAGTAAATCAGAATGAGCGAATAGAGAGGTTCGATATGCTTAAACTGATTAGCAATAATAATAATTTTAAGATAGAACTGTTTATACCTTTAATAATGCTGTACTGAAAAAAAAGTTCTAATTTTTCATTTTATTTTCATTCTATAAATAATGTATTAATCGTTTGAAGTTTACCATTTATTTGATTTACTACATAAAATTCATGCATAACAAATTCTTTAAAAATAGTAAGAATGATAATTTTGTAAAACATTTGAAAATAATTATTTCATTTTATTTTCTTGCTTTTTTGGAAGAAACTGATTATTTCAAAAATTTTTAAAGAATTTTTTTCAAGAAATATTTCTTTAATATTTAAAGAATTTTTTTTTCTTTTTATTTTCAAGGAAAGAAAAACGTCGTCCAATTAGTGGTAGTAGTCAATCGGATGGTGGTTATAGTAGTGAACGCCATATACCGTAATAAATGGCGATGATAATGACGATGGCAATGGCTTTGCTTTAATGATTGACACATTTCAACTGAAATCCAAAAAAAAGCGAAAAAAGAAATAATATGATCGACAAATAGTTAAAATGTTGTGAAAGAAAAACGTTAGGAAGAAATGATCGAATGTTTGAAGAATGAAAATGATTCTCGAGATAGCCTCATGAATAAATGATAGACATTAAGTTATCATGTCAAATTATTGATGATATTATCGGTTGCTCATTTTAATTTTATGCTAATGTGCCAAATATTTTGTCAATTTTTGCATTTTTTTACTCATTTGATGATAATAATCTTATCAGATAAAACAAGACTATTATAATCTGAGTGTCGTAATTGTCAAAATGTGATGAAGTGTGGGCATAATTAGGATGAAATGGACGAAAAATGCATGAATATATAATCGAGCATATCAGATGATGTTTCCAAGAAATAAAAACAGTGGTGATAATATTAATAGTGATGACGATAATAATAAATTGTATGAAAACACGAGTGTGTGAAAAATTGGAATATTTCTACTATTTTAACAATTTTAAGCAAAAAATTTTAGGAATTGAAGCAAATTTCAATTTAAACAAAAAATATATAAATAAGCTAGTTGCTTTTTAATTTTTAGGACATTAAGTCACTAAGCTTCCTAATCTTATTGAATTTAAAGTTTAATTAAGGTTATGAAGCTGAAATCGATCCAATCAATAATTCATGATAAATCAACCATTTCCAGAATTAATCGGTAATGAATATTAACTTTTTTGGACCAGATATTTTGCGCGTCTTACTTGTCTGCACACATTAAATGAAATAAGCTAAAAAGTATCAAAAAGTATTTTTGATTTATTTCGTTTAATGCACACATTAAATGAAATGAACAAAAAAAATAAAAATAAAAAATCAATAACGAGGTATGCAATAAAAATAAAGTTAACAAAAAGATATGTTATAAATAAAAATCAAAGATTGGTCAGAAATCGGTTCTAATAAAGAATAGAGAATGATATAAATAAAGCTAACTTATAGTAATAAATTCTATAATTCTTATTATCCTGTACCATTTGACTTTCCAAAACATAAAATGGTCTATATTATCGATCGAATTGCAATTTCCTTTAAAACTGATAATTCATCAACTTGATTAAGAAAGAAAATTTGAATATTTTTTGATGATTTCTAATCATATATTTTCCAAAATTTATGTATGTAATTGTTACTTCTTGGAGCGATATGTGCAAATGTATGAACCATTTTTCTGGTTTCTTAAGTCTTCTTCAAAATTTTAGTCAGGAATGTAAACTATCCAGCTGGATCGATTTTATTCTCGAAATCTTTGATAGCTCTGTTGAAACGACAATACAAATTTTTGTTTAATATTATTTGACAATTGCTTTCTCACTTCAATTATACTTATAATAGCCTTTTTTTGAAAGTAAAAGTAGAGAATATTAACGTTTCGGAGCTCTATTTTTTAAAGACAACAAAATGCGAAAATAACATAAAATCATTTGATTTCATATTATTTGCACTAAAATAGATTATGACATTATTGTGATATCGAATAAATATGCAATCAAATCAAAAATAATTTGTCAAAAAAAAAGTTTTCTTTTTTTGAAAGTCTGATAAAAACTTTTCTGATACAAAAACTTTTTTTGGATAAGTTTTGGATAAAATCTAATAAATTTAGTAAAAGTTTTAAAAACTTTTCGAAATTTCACTACTTATTGGGAATATTTGAAGATTCATGTATTTGAAAATTCACATTCTACTCACTAAACAGTTTTATAACTGGTAACATTATAATCCGAAAATTATTAGATGGTACAGTATCATGATTACCCATTACCAAAAGAATTGGTTATTTTTGTAATATTTTTGAATACAATTTGTATAGTTTTATGCACTCTAGAAAAATATATGAACGAATTTAATGCAAAGGTACAGAAATATTGATTGGGAAATTGTCATTTCATAACTATTGATGTTAACAACAAAAAAAGAAAAAAAGACGTAAAAAAGAATTCAAAAGAAAAGAAAAATAATCAATTAAACAAATAAATAAAGATAAACAAATTATATAAAATAAATAATTCTAATGAGTAAGCTATTTGTTTGTAAGACAAAATGATAAATAATGGAAGGAAACAAATAAATAGAAAAAAAACATAAAGCGAAATCATAATCAGAAATATGTGGCGCGAAATCGCCTGTAAGAAGTAGTAGATAGGAAATTTTTTATCACAAAGCCGGCTACTTGCTTCCACTGTCAGATGGTCAACGTAAATTAAACAGTCCGACAATTTAGTTGAACAGTAATCTTTTCTATCAGTGACAAAGGAAAGAATAACCCAGAGATCAATTTGCCCGGATATTTTCTGGTAATTGTTTGTTACGAAGAATCACTTTTTATCAATCAATAAAACATTTCTCGACAGCATTTATCTCTATCATATAAGATACAAAAAAACCTCTTCACACTTACTGCTGACTTAATCTAATCATAATAGCAAGAATCAATTTCTAATCCAACCAAACTACAAATCAAATTACAAAGTATCAGTTTTATTCTCCAACACTAGAAACATGCGCTTTCTCTTTTCTTTTTTTCCACTTACCCAGACTGAGCTACAAAAACGTGTGTATAAAAACATGCGCGTATTCGAATGCAGTGTTGTGTCATAATTTCAAAGCAATAGGTAAAGACTTTCCAATATCTAAAATTTTGAATTAATATAGACAAGGAGCGCGTTTAAAAATTTCCGAAGATTTAAGATTTTGAACAAACGAACATTCCGCATGGCTGATTCAGCTAGCTGATAAATAATTGTACAATTTTTTTTTACGAAAATTAAAATTGTAATTAGATGACTTTTAGTGTTGAGTTTCTTCATTCTGCGTCTAAAACTATTAATTATTGATGAAGATTCGGAAATTTCTGAAACAATGTTAATCACTGAACTCCATCATTTATGATCACAATGAATGATGAATCTAAGAATATTATATCGAAGTTATGCTTCGGAATTTAGAACCAATTAGGAGCATCTTTCTGAACGAAGTAAAAGAAATGTCGTTGAGTTTCAATCAGTGAATGGAATTTGTCAAGAAAAAACTTCATGTCAAAGATCATTTAGTGATAAAACGATAGGAAAATGCACCACAGCATAATCAAAGTTGCTTCCGATATCTACTGCATACACAAATCAACAAACAGTGTCCAACAATGTCCATATAGCGAATATAAAGTTGATTAACTTTAATAAATGCGAAGTTGAACTGAACTATTCTTTGATACGTGAATTAAATGCTCCAAACTATTTAAATATGAAACAGATTTGACTATTCTTGTTTTTGAATAAATTCCGCTAAAAATTCCTCTTAGATCAGAAAGCTTCTATGTCTGTAGCACACATAGTAAGCTAGTAGTAGGAGAAATCAGTTGAATTTCAAAATCTATAATTTAAAAGCAGTCGAAAATCATATTTATCATGCGAATTTGATGCGAACCAAATGATATGCTCATAATGAACGGTTTTGTGATGTTATTTGATAAACCACTACCATATGATATATTATAACATTATTTAAATATGTGCAATACATCACAATTGCATGTAAAGGCGTATAAGATTTTCCGATTCTTTTATGTAATCTAATTCCTAACTAAACTAATCCATACGTTAATCCTTTACGACGCCATAGAAATTTACCTCAATATCTGCTACTCAGATCGAATGTTTCTGTATTTTTGGTACGTATAATATATACACTTTTGATGACACTCCAATTTATGCATTCACAATAATAATCTAAAACAGCTGTCAAAATAACAAAGAATAATCATTAAGCACTGTATCTACTAACTACGACATGATACAGAGGAGCACCGGCATTTCTTACAAATGCACATAATGATTATTTGAAGACTTTCAAAATTAACAAATGTCGTCATATTTGATCATTAAGTAATTTTCAAGAATTAATTCATTCTAATAATTTTTTACTCGTACTATAGTGCAGCGCAAAAAATCAATACGTCAAAATGAGATTAATATCTAAATTAAGTCATAATTTTTTAAGCTTAACAAGCGCTGCTTCAGTGGATGTTTGCAACATTGGCGCAACAAAATATAAAGCTGATAAATAAAGCGCTATAATACTTGCTAATAAAAGTTCAAAGATAGCTGGTTTTGCTCGATGTGCCGTTAAGCGATCTTCGAGAACACCATAAAGTGATACATCCGCCAGGGAAACTGGTTCCACTAAAGTTTGCCCAGAAGTGTACCTGAAATTAATGGAAATTGCCAAGTTAAAGCAATCAATAATGTATGAATTAAGACAGCTATATTTTGCAAGTATGAAACCCAAAATTCTCAATCAAATCCAAGCGGCTTAAATTCTAATCTCTAGAGAAAGATTAATGAAAGTAAAAATTTATGTCTTTGCAAAAAACGCCGAATATAAGAATTAACCTCAAACATTTTCAATTTCATCATACAAATTTTCTTAACTTCATTACCAGTGATCATAAAAAATTTACGTCATGTTAGAACTTTCGCAAGTCTCACGCCAGTTCATGAAGTGTGATCAAATAAAAAAAAAGTAGCATAGATTTTTAGAGAAATAATGATCGTCACAATTATTGTGGTCTATATCTATTCAAATAATGAATCATTTTCTGCGTTTATGATTGTGACAACATACCTGACTACAGTATCCCTAAGATTAGCTACAAGCCATTCGCTGTTAGCAGCCAAAGAACGAGATTTGCTTCCAAATTGCTGCAACCAGGTAGATAATCGTTTTTTATTAACATCTCCCGGTGCCAGAATTGAACAAATTGAAATATTTTCTTCATTCGCACATTTTGTATTTGGCAAATTCAAAACATAAACCAAAAGAGCTTCACCGATAGTTCGTACATTTGCCTAGAAATCATCTAAAATTCAACGATTTAAATAATTTACCATGCAAAAATAAATTGGCGTGTACAGAGAATGATATTGGGGTATTATGGCTTCTCAGATACTATTGAAACGGCAGTGAATATCTCAAGTAAGTCGAAAAATATTATCTCATAATGGAAGATAAAAATCCGAATCACCGATGGCAAGAGATGAAATAAACAAAAAGATTCTGTCCACCTGTTCCTATCATCTGCATATGTACTCATCATGTAAATCACATTACTACACATACATACACTGTAATAGATGGGCATCATTTCCGAAAAACTATTTGCGACTTTATGATTTTTAGGAAAATGATTGAAACTAAATTTTAGCTAATTAAAGAATGGAGCAAACCAGTTAAAAAGTGAATCTGAAAACATACTTCCAGAACTTCCATATCGATTTGTGATGGTGTGTCCAGAATTGAATTTCGACCAAAATCAGTATGTGATTTGAAATGTGAAAGTGTAAGAGCGGGTAAACGTTGAATGGAAAATCTGAAAACTCAGGTGGTGTGATTTGCAGATGAATTAAATTCATCCAAAATTGAGGTCTTGACTAATTTTTTGCAAAATAATTCAAAATTTTGAGAGATTATGTATATTTCAAGTTTCAATTTAAGTCTTACATATCACTCATATATGAATAATACGATTTCTTTTTAACATAATTTTTATCGGTTAGTGAAAAATTTATGCAAAAATATGAAAAATTGTACCTTTCATGCTCCCAAGCAAGCATATCAGCATTCAAATTGATCTTTTTCGATATAATTTCTATAGTTCGATTTGGAAGTGTAGCATTTTTTAGCAACAAAAAGAACCGTCCAACAGAAGATGTTTCCGCAGGCATTTTTGATACATGTGCAATAAGGCCACCATCTTTGCCCACAGAATCAAGACACAAGACAAGTTCAATATTTGTTTCTGCAAATAGCTTTTAAAATGCACAATTTAATTTCAATTTATTTCAATTTCAAAGAATTCCACAAAATTAACGCCCTCCCTTTTTAGGCAAATCTTCAACATCCAAAATCTTAGAAGCAAATCTCTTTTCCGGCTCTGTAATATCTCTCTGTCGTCTAATCTATTCCGAAAGAGCAAAATCAGTATTAATTTATCAAATAATAATTACCAGTCTGCTTATCAATATGTTCTTCCAGCCACTGACGACTACCTTGATAATTGAACTTTCCACCAGCAGTGAGCAAAAACATCATATTATATTTGGGTTTCATCATATTCTACAAGAGAATAAAAAGACTATTGCAAAGATTGAATTCAATATTTAAATGAAGTGTTTTACTAGAAAAAAGTGAAGGGATATTCTAGTGCTCAGTAATGAGATAAGGAACATAAAAAAAAAGATTAGATAAAAGCAACAAAAAATAACTATTACTTGGCAAAATAATAGTAAACAACATAAAGAAAAGAAATAGAAGTGAGCTGAATACGGCTGAACGCAAGCAATCTACCCGAGAATAGAATCGTGTTACCAAAATCAAACACGATTTCAATTCTACGGGTTGACCGAAAACGACAGTAGTTATTGATGGAAGGGTGGCAGAAAACTAATGCGTTCTGTACTCAATAAATAACGTAAATTATTAAAACATTATAAACTTACAGAACCATAAAAGCGTGAGAAAATAGCCAATAATTCGAGCAATGCTGCTACGCCGCTTCCATTGGCATCTGCACCAACTGCCAATCCTGGTATAGCTGAATGGCTATCATAGTGTGCCACGACAATTACAAATGGCGAATTTCGATCTGTTGACCAAAGATGCCCCTTGAAAATAGAATTTCACTTTTTTATTTCTTAATTAGTTTGCAGCCCTGAAATAATCTTCCTTGCTTTTCAATTCTACCGAACCACTATTATTTTCTGAGACTCTAAAAGTGGAAGAATGTTTCCTTCTGGAAAAAAATCTGAATTTCATTAAATATAAAACAGTTGTAAAATTGGAAAAAAAGAGAAATAAATATATCATAATGGATTCGAAAATATGGAAGAAAGATGATAAGGACATACAGATAAATCTCGAGCATTCATGCGAGTAATATAAAAGGGAAAATTAAACTGGAAATAACTTAAACAGACAAACTAAACAACAAATCCCTGCAAATTAAAAACTATGTTATATTCGCAGATCAGTAACGATAAGACCAAATATTGACTTGAATTTTTTGGATCACAAATTAGATCAAGATGAAATATTTCCACTCAAGTTTTAAAATCTAATAAATACAATTTGTACAGAAAATAATAATAATATGAGAAAAAACTTACTACGACATTAGCCGATTTTGGAATTACAATATTATTCGAGACTGAAGCTGACGATGAAAACTGGAAAATATTTGCACTTATTGCGCCCAACAATTGCTGGACGGCAGTTGGAGACCTCAAAATTCTTATTCAGTAATGAAGCAGCGACAATTCATGTCATGCTGAACTATTAAACAATATATCATCTCATTACCCAAGATGGTAATATTTTCGTAATCTTTACCGATGTTTTTAAACTTCATTAAAACTTACGCTCAACTTATCTTGATGGAATGGAAAAAAAGGAAAAAATATTCTGCAGAAATTAATAAATGCACGAAACCTTTTCGAAAATGTCGCTATTTCTGAGACAAGGAGCTGCAACTCCGGTTGCTGCAGTACCACATATACTGCTACATTAGTATTTAAATATAGAAGACTTTTTTCTAATGAAGCCAATTTCTGCAATCATTCATATTATGTGTTTTTTAAATTCGGATCCAAGTAATGCATAGTTTCAAGCTGATGAACTCAAGAAATATGAAATTCTTTATGTGTAAAATTCAGGTAAGATATACTGATAGATAACAGTCCAACCACTAATTTATAGAACTGAAATAATAAAGATAGATTTTCAAGTCACAGTTTCATATATTAGACTTGAACACTATTCTAATAGAATAGAATTATTTTAAAAAGGAAGAAATACACCAAATGATGACGTCATCATTATTCTCTTTTACCACATGAAATTATTTAGTATTCGATTTGGAATGATTCAAATACATCAAAAGTGTAGGCTATAATTAATGAAAAAATCAATACTTACCGTCTTTGTTGATGGTGTCAACGTATCTAAATTGGCAGGTAACACAATAATGATAGCACCAAATGCCTGATTAAATAAGACTTGTAAGTCGCGACCTAACAAGTCACGCCAATTTACAACCAAACAACGTCTGAGAACATTACTATCTAATGATACGGCTTCATATATTACTGCAAACTGATTTTAAAATATTGAAGAAATATGTATGTCAAAGCCAGAAATTAAATCATGCTTGAATTATAGTTCGATTCAAATAAAAGCCGTTATTATTTTATCACATATATTAGTTAAAAAAGATGTGAAAGAAAGAACTGATTAATCTTTTTTAGTGAAATGTATTATTACGACAACCAAATACATATAATCAGGTAAATCATAATGATTTGATTTAATCAGGATCTTCGAACCAAAATATTTTAAATTAAGACACTATTAATTCAAAAATCAATAATATATTCTTAAAAAGTAAACTAACAAATGCTATTTACCTTGCCAGGAACGACTACCATGAGAGGTACCAACGATATCATACTGTTGCAAACGATAAGCTTTGAATTCCAGCTCAACAGAATCACCGAACTGTGAGCTACTAGTCACACACCATGTTAGCAACATTGACATATAAATAAACACCACCGGATTTCTTAATTCGTCCAAAAATTCATCAAACATTTTTCTCTACAAAAATTCATTAAAATTGGCATAACCTACAAATGGCAAACTTCCTTCTTTGCAATAAACAAACTACATCCAACCAAGTGCTCCATTGTTAATGGCATTGGAAGTAACTGCTACAATTAACTAAAAATTTTCTAATGAATTACTTATAAGACACGTTATTCCATGAATACTTGTGACATCAATCGATCAGTTCATGTGTTTAAATTCGAATTTGATGTGTAAGTGATTCAAATCGATGTTGAAAAGATATAGCTAATGTTTACATATTATTCCACAAATATCTATATCTATTTCAGTTATTAGACGATAAGTAAAAAATAAGAAAGCGAAGAAGGAGGAATTACAATGGATATTTTCATAAACACTGAAATAATCGAAGATACGATAAACTAATTATCGGGAAATTTCAAGATAGATTTTTCTGGAAACATATCGCAAGCAGTATAACCAAAACACTTTCTAATTATATCTATTATATATCATTGTAAATATTACTAAGACATCCACATATAAGTATTTTATACAGTAAGTTCCGATTCGAAACCTTAACTTCATCTACCATAACCCATATCATATTGACTTACTACAGCGCGTATTTTATGCAACTGATACCTATTTAACTTAGCTTTAATTTACGTAACTGATACTTGACTGATACGTAACTGATACTTACGTAACGTAACGGATATTCAACTTACTTAACTAATACTTATTATAAGACTCACATATACCTCAACTGCTATCCACTGTAGTGTATACTACAATTGCACCTACTACGGCGCATATATTCATCTTAAGTAGCTCTGTATACTGTAACGTATACCACTGCCTACTGTAGCACATACCGTAGTACACCAAGGACTAGCCAGACACCGTAACGCACACCATACCTACCCCAACCAATCGTTACTTATCGTGATACACGCCTAAAGCAACGTGAATTAAAAAATAAGAGAGCAAAGATGAACGAAGAGGCAGCAATGCCTAGTGCAATGGCATTTCGTCCCCAATGCGAATGCCAAGTGGCAATTGTAATTTAAAGAGTGTGTAAAATAAGGAGAAGAAGGGATAAAACATACACAAAAATATTGCCAAGTTTTAGAACTAGACAATCAAATATGAGAAATACGTCTTTTTTAGACAGGTTGTAGTCTCAAAAGCTCAAGTATTAATTATCTGAGCGGGCTGAGCAAGGTGGTACTTCTTGTTAGATTTAATTAATCCTTTATATTTGAATTAGTTACTCACGGCCTTCCCATAATTAGGACGGGTTATACTATTTTATTAGTTAATTATTTTTCCTGGACCAGTTTTTACCGTATTTGCAAAAATTTACACTTTTTAAAATTTGTTCTTTAATTTGTATTTTTATCAAATTATTGTTTGTATATTACAACAACAACGAAACAGTGGCAATTAACACATCAGTATTCTTGGACGAAATTTTCACTTAAAATTTAGCTTTGGTTTTATTTAATCTTTCATCACAATAACTGTTTGCTCTTTCGTATTAATTATTCAGTATTTGTATTTTTTAAACCTTCACTGATTTTGTTAATTTCAAGAAATGGCTCAACTTTATGCACGCAAATTATTCACCGGTTTGACGCGTAATACGACA
This sequence comes from Onchocerca lupi, assembly GCA_028564675.1. Taxonomy (NCBI): domain Eukaryota; kingdom Metazoa; phylum Nematoda; class Chromadorea; order Rhabditida; family Onchocercidae; genus Onchocerca; species Onchocerca lupi. The sequence goes on from JAOVVO010000502.1 coordinate 51,751, forward strand.
GCATTGCGTGCGGTAACAGTATGCATGAAACGTCCTTACGCAAAAGTTGCTTCACCTGAAGACTACGGACATTGTAAGAGGGAATTTGATTAATTACATTTACTTGTCCATGATAAGTTAACAATTTTATTTGATTAAATCCTTTTTATTCCATTTATTTGACTTCTTCATGCTTTAGTTACTTAGAGAGACATTTAATGAAAATATAATCTGAATTGCTTAGTTCCATTTCCCAATGCAGCGCTAAAAATATGTGTTCCAGTTATTGAAGTAAAATAAATTTAATACAAATGTATTAAATAATATATGGTATTGAATGAATTAGTTGTTAAATTTGAGAATTAATCACACGATATTGACACGTTAAAGGGGTTTTATTGTGCCAATACAAAAGAAAAAAAAAATTGGATCTCATAAATAACGGTTAATTTGTCATTAATATTACCGATACTTTTTTTTCATCCTATCCGAGACTTGATTTAATTAAAATTGTTTGCAGATACGGATCCGTTGGAAGCACACGAGGAATCAATGACTAGAAGACATCTCGTCGCAACACTTGCTGGTGATGATGTAAGTTGCTGAGCTCAGTTTTAAAACCTCAGGTTAAAATTATAGTGCTGTCGGATAGTCCGAGTCTAGAAAAGGTAAAATTAGAAATTTCGCAGAGAGTGTAAGAGACTACATTGTATCTCATTTGCTTTTTTTTTTTGAAGCCGTATCAATTTGCTTGAGATTTCAATGATTTACTTCCCACTGAAACGGATTACTATTTTTAGCGTTATGAGACAAAAGTTTACTATAAATTGGAAAATTCGTCGCGAGAAAACCCGAATCTTATCCCTTCGGATCTTGATTATCGTCTCGTAGCTTGCTTCTGTTAGTTTATGTTTCAATTTCAGATTTGAAATCGATATAATTCTCTGATATCATCTAATGGAGTAGTTTTTTCATTGTAGCTAATGGTTTTACTGGCGAACGAACACCGTGTATTTTATGCAAAATTAAAAACAGTCCTACTAAATCTTTTTTTTTTTTTCTTTAAGATCTTTTCTTTAAAGATCTCTTATATTAAACGACTCCAATATTAATTGAGATATTTTAATATAATCGATGAAAATATTTGTTAGGGATAAGAGTGCCTTTCTGTAAGTCAGCATTTTGTTGCAGGTGAGCCAGACACAACTTTTCCGGTACTCTTTGTTGTACATGAAGGTGAACCACAACGTTGCCGTTGTGGCCATTGGTATAAGCTCATTGATCAAGCAGGCGCGGATCATGTCTGAACCCATCCATTTTACTTTACAAAATTTAAAGTATTGTTTGTCGCGATATTAGATTTAGGCAACTTATATTCTTTCAATTTCAGATGTGATTATTTCTTGTTGTATTCTCATTTTTTTCTTGTACATAAAAGTGAGATGCAGTTGGCTCGTGAACCTCTCAAGAAATTAACCACTAATATTCTTGAATTCTAGTTTTCAGGATTTCGCTATGATGTTTTAGAGTAAGAAAATCCATCTCGAATATTATAGTTGACCCGACATTTCAGTTGCTTTTATCTCATTAACAAATCTCACATTAGCCAGTTTTGCAAAACCAGTAAATAAGATTGTATGAATAGTATGATTATAATCATAAACTTCTGCTAAATAATTGTATTAAAAGGTCGATACTATAATGAACAAAATAATAAAGTCGGACATATTTGGTTTATTTCATTTATTTTTTTTTTCTGATAAAAAAAAAAAAAACGAGATCCAACACAAAAAGCTCAAAACACCGATCTGGAAGATATTAACAACAATAAAAGGCGACCATCGAAGTATCGTAAGTTAAGCATTGCTTCAGATATAAGCTAATAACTGACCGTTCTCTTCAAAGATCAGAATATTGCTAAAAAATTAGAAAAAGGTAAGGGAAGGGTATTGTTTATTGGAAGATCAAATTTAATAAGGTGAGTGGTAGCAGAAAATTATGTTATCTAAAACCAGAATAACTAATCCTTTTTATGATATGTTATATTTGATTATAATTTCTGTTCATATTTTATTCTGCGAAAGATAATGATATGATAAGATAGGGGAGTTTATGGATGAAGAATTGATCGAAATTTCCAGCAGTTATCTTAAGCACCTCAAAGATGATGAGAACTGCATTATTTTATCCGAATCTGTTTAGAATATATTTTTTCTATTAATTTTCTCATTAAAATTTGAATGAAAAGTACAGAATAATATCTGAATCATTTTTATCTTTTCCTTCTTCAAACTCAAATGATAGTGACAGGATATGGCAGTTTACGAAGGAATGGTTGAAGAAAATGACTCAAACTATATCAAATTTCGGAAAAATTAACGAAGAAAATAATAGTAAAGCAAATTCACGAAAGTCCAGTTACAATGTAAAGAAAAAAATGAAAGAAACATTTCAGTGAAAATAAGATCAGTGAATCCGAAGACATAATCATCACTATGCATCCTCACGAAAAAGTATACCCTAATGACAGAATAGAAAAGTTTAAAATCCACAAAACTTCTGAAGCATTGAATTCTTAAGCGATTTAACCAAATAGTTTCAATTTGTAAAAGCCACCAATGACAAGAAAAACAAAACAAACATCCAACAAAAGAAAAAACTGCACGTAATTGCAGGAAATAAAGCAATGAAATTAAATGTGCGGTTCTATAAATAAATAAAAGTAATAACTATAATACTGCTTTACAATTTTGAAGAAACAAATACGAAGATGTAAGGAAATGAAAGTAACGTGTCTTAATTACCAAGATGATTACTTGTTCTTTTCGAAACTTTAAGCCTAACAATTAATAATGTCTAACAACATTACAATTTACATTGATAACAACCAAGAATTAAATGTTATAAAAATATGTTATTTCGAGCAAATAAATGATTTCTCTCCTTATATTACTGACTAGAAATAAAATTTAAATTCAAATTCGATTAAATAAACACAAAAGTTGTTTAATTTCCTCACAGCTAGCCAATTATAACTTTATTTGTCAGAATCCACTGTAGAAAATGAAACTAATTTTTCCTTCTTTTCCTGCTAAAGTCTTCTTATTATTCATTTTTTGATAAATTTTGTTTTCTGTTTGCTCATTCTATATGTTTTCGCCAAAATTCGAATCTCACTACATCATTTATAAAAGAAAAAGAAATGATTAATAGGGTGAAATAAAAATTGAAGGAAAAAATTCAAATTGTAAATTTACTAAAATATCCGAACATGTTTGAGATTTTGAATTCCAAATTATCGTAAAAATAAACTTTATTTTTTGAACTCTATATCTTCACAAATTATCAGCCAATGATAAGTTAATGAAGTGAGCCAATAAACTTAATAACTTTTTGGATGAGCTGATAACTTAGTTTGATTTGCATAACATTTTGCTATAACTATATTTTAAAGGAATTAATTATTTCCAAATCCGGAATTCCTGGAAGTCAAAATAAAAAAAGTGCTAAAATCCCATGCAATATTAGTTTTACAAGTTTAAAAACGCTAACATATATCAAAATGACAAATATCTTCAAAATTGCGCTAGCTCACTGAAGCTACCTAAAATCTTCGCCACGGTTAAATTCTAGAAACTGATAAACAAAGAATTGTCCAAAAATAGATAAAGTAACCCAATAACAAAAGATGAAACAGTATTCAATATAATTCATATAAAGAGAACCAAGGAACTACAAAAATCTTTTTTCTCAGGCAATAATTTCAATCTCGTCTTCATCATGAAGCTGATCGTTAATTTCCCCTGCAGCTTCTGTTATAACTTGCACAGGACTTTCTGGTACACCGCGTTTTCGTTTCTTACCTAACAATCCATCAGCAGCCAAAACTCTAAAAACTTTCAATATCTCTAGAAATTCACTTTTGAAAATTTTGGAGAAGTAAAACAAAAAATTTTTCGAATACCTTTTTTTATATAGCATAATAATAAAGTCCCATGATATTCAAGAAAATGCAAAGATTATTTAATAGGGAAGGTGAAACGTTACGTGATGGAACTTCTGATAGAAAATGGAGAAGAATAGCAAAAGAACCTCATATTGAAATACTTTAAAATCAATATACTTCAAACTACGAGGATCACCATTTTAATACCATTCGATGATATAAAATTTTCATATTTAGCCATTTTAACATTTAAAATGATTTCCATTTAAAAACTCACCTATATAGAAGGACGATATTGGTAATGCCGAGTGAAACGATGACGACAAATGTAATCAATATAAGATACCACACCATTTTCCAAACTGTCGTAATTTGCCAGTACAATAAGTAAATGCTAACAACCATGCGAAATATGATAAATGTGACAATATTCAATAATGCAATGATACGAAATGGTGTCGAAGATTTGTTAACTCGATAAAGATTCAACATAGAACGGGAATGCAGGAAAATGCTGTTAAGTTCCATCAGAAGTCCGCAGACAACCACTCCTAAAGTTTGGTAATAGATACCGACAATGATGCAGATAGAACTAAACTACTTATTTCTTCAAGGAAAAAGCTGAAATTAGAAGAAGAATTCAGAAAACATCTTCTTCATTAACGTAGCATGTTAATGAAATAACATGTCTTCCGATTTCTTTTTAACATGTTACTTTTTACTTCAAGGACAAAGATTTTTCTCACGATAGCGCATGCACTATCAAAAATAGTACATGTTTTTTATTGTTTTTATTACACCATGCTGACGAACAGGTTATCAAAACATTAAAAAAAATTTAAATAAGAAAGAATTCAAAAATACAGCTGAAAAGAAAACCTAAAAACTTATCCGTCGCATAGTTGGTACCAAACGCTAAAAGAACAATAACATGATGAAAGAGTAGTTCAATGATCCGTAATGACTGTTCATTAATAAGCAAATCGATAATGTCATGTATCAGATAGCCCGTTGAAACTATCAACTATAACAAATGAAATTTTTAAATCAGTAATTTTTGCATTTCAGTTATTGCAACAATCTCATTTCTATCAAGGAAAAATGGATTATATCGCAGTATTTTCCTGTACCTTGTTTTCGCTTATATTTTCAATGATTCGTCACCTAGTATTATAGTCGAATATTTATTACTTTGCAGTATGTAAACAAACTGATTAGTTCCGTCTTCATTTTAAACATACTATTGACGAAAGAGAAATACTAGATTCATTTCAAATCCAATAATTGATAATTGTCAATTATTGGATTAATATGTCACTTTGGTCATCTTATCATAGTGATGAAAGACATCTGGTCATAGTTTTTAGTTCAATTTGTTATTCTAAATTCATATCACAGAAATGACGGAATTAAAAGACGAAATAGCCAGGAATAGAAGAAATCGTCCCAGTTAATTCTGAAGAAAGATATGAAGAAAACTCACCAGATAATGAGCCATAGTATTTGTATAATTCACCATATCTTCCATTAATTTTGGATAAACAATAATTGCATAAAGTGCCCAGAAACCGGACACTACCGAATGTCCTAATGAAACAGCTTCATTGCTAATTCTCCAGCGCCTATTTGGAGATGCGACCTGTAATCAAAGTCGAATAAAATTAAGGTTGTTAAAATGTGGGATTTCCCACTTATCTTGGAAATAACCAGATTTCGAGCCATCGATATGAGTTCAACTTCATAATATGTTCTTGTCTTACATAATGGTTCACGCGAAAATAAAAATGGATAAAAATATTTGAAAATAAAAAAAAAAAGTAAACATACCAACAATGGTTGACTGCTATGGATATCCACAACAGCATTTGAATGATCCCTCTTTCTACCCCATCCAAAATATGAAAATGTTTTGAAAGTACAAGTTCCAAATAAATACCATCGAACAATAAATTGCGAGAAGCGAAAGCAAAGAAATGATAATAACACCTAAAACAAATTTTTAAGTAAAGTTTTTAAATTATCATTCTATGTTGAATGATTTATTTCAATATGTTGTATCCGCGTATTTTGCAATGACAAATAGGCAATCAACACCGAATATAATGCAACTTTATTGTTTATGCATAAGATATCTTATTTATTTGGCATTTTAATTGCTTGTTTAAAAAACTGAATATTTATACTTTATTTAAGAAACCAAATTTTCTTGTAAAATCAAATTATTTATTAGTGGAATAGAATTACTCATTTGAAGAACTGAATTAATTTACCTGTGAACAATTGATGCCAAGTTTTTTCCAATCCCAGTTCACAAATTCACTTGTCATACCCAAGAATACCAAGAATTAGTCCGTGGCTGAGCAAATTTTACACTATTAATGTTGTTATCGGCCCAATTTACGTAACCAACTGGAATGAAATTAATTAGGAAAAAAACAAGATAAAATTTAAATAGTAAGCAAAGATTCCAATAATATGTAACACAATGTGGCTAATTTAAATCTCTTTAATTTTCTCGAGGAATACTCAATTATTAAAAATTTGCTAGGCTGATTTCATGACTGATTATGCTCCCGCAACTTACTTCTGCAAATTGCTTATGTATGTTTGCAGATTTCATTCATGTTTACATTTACTTATTTGAACCAGTCAGTCAAATAACTACGTATTCCGGAATCTTCTTCTTTCTTATTTTTTCGAAAAAAAAAGGAAGAAAACAGTAAATTAAAACTTCGATAAAAGTTGAAATTCCGATAAAAATTATCTCTAAGGACTGTTTTTATTTAACTTTCGAAATTGTTCGAAAAGTATGAAAATCCATCTATTCTTTTGTAAAAAAGATCAAACTAACAGTTAACAATTAAATAATAATATCATCTTTCAAATTAAGCTATAAAAACTTTCTGCTTTTAATTCCAAAAATAAGCTATAAAAAACCCAATTTTTTTAGTTTTTTAATTTCTATAAAAGCTTTCTAACCTTTTGACAATGATATGTAGGAAAAACTTTTTTTGTTGTTAGAAAATTTTAATAATTCATTTAAAAAAAATGTTAATTTCAAATTTGAGTTTATAATTCTTCATATGCAAATAATATTTAAAAAAAAAAAAAAGAAAGGAAAAACAATATTACAATGTTTAGCAATTATATCAAATAATAAATATTATGAAAAATGAAAAAACCTGCAAAATTAAATGAAATGGAAAAAAAGAAACGAAAATATAAGGTAAATGAGAGAAGAGTAAAGACTGAGAATAATCACAAAATGATCAGAGAAACAGACGACAACTTCCAAATTTGCTAAATACTTCCAATTATACCAAAAAAAAGTTTGTATGTCGCAAAATAACTACAAACCTAGTGGCGAAGTGTCTCCACGTATGCCAGTTATCGCTTCTTTTTATTACCCATCTGGATGATGAGATTTTGTAGTCTTATCTGCCCAGGATTGCAGTATTTATCTTTTAGAAGGTTTTATCAATCTCTGGCAATCTCATGATATCAGTAATCTTATGAGCATCTCAATTCCTGCACTTCACTATCTTGAATTTCATCAATTTCTATCTTGCTCATATTTCTCTCATTTATGCTTTCTGGATTAACTAAAATCAAAGGATTGTTATTATCAATTCGATTGTTCTCTTCTCGCAGTTACGGCATCTGCTCAATTACTTACTTGCTTTCTTAATTAATTATTTACTTGGTTATTTAATTATTTGTTAAATACTATTATTAGAAAGCTAGTTTCAGTAAACATTTATATCATTACTTAATCATATAACTTTATAGATATTGGAATGTTAATTAATATATAATTTACTGGATCATTATTGGGAAATTGCACACAGATAATAATTTGCAGTTTTGTTCGTTAATTATTGATATTTTGCTAAATTAATTCGATGGCAGGCTGAAACTTTTATCAAGTTTGTGAAGGAAAGAAAAATTATTGACTAAAACAAGTAGCTAGTTACATTGTAACGTACATAAAAGTAATGTATTTATAAAAAATTAAGTATTTAATGATTCCTAAAATGATACTAGATTTTTAAAATCCAAATCTCAATTTATAAAATATTAATTAATACTTACTTTTTATCACTTAGCTTTTAAAGTTCAGGCGTGTATTTCGTATACTAATGACGTTTTGGTCGTTAATGAAAATCAGTGTGTTGTTTTTGAGTTTATAAACTGGGAAAGCGGAAAACTGAAATGCGAAGTGCAGCTGTTATCAAAGGCGAATAAATCTTTGATGAATTTTTGGACTATAAAAATCAATTTTAACTTTTTTTTTCCTGATTCATCATCACCTGATTGATTATAATTCAAAGGTTCATTAAGTTCCAATTCCGTTATTTTTTAATGAACATTTTATTGAGTTTTGATTGATTATTTGATTTATGAGAAGGAGCAAGAGATGAGAAAGCAGAAATATATCAATCAGCAAAAAATTGTTATTTCAAGATTATTATTTCAAAAAAAAAAAAAGAACGAATTTCGAAACTGTCATTTCAACAAATGAATATTTGAAACGAAAATTCGGTTTTTTGCTCTTTTAAGATGTCTTGAAGTCGTGAAGAATTATGTGATAATATGGAAAAGTTGTTTTAATAATTAGAAACTGTTGAGGATAGAATGAACTGACTTTCGAAGTTCATAATAAATTTATTCATAATCGTACTATGACTTATTCTAATATCCAACTAATTTTTCAAAGTTAACGTTCCATCTCTTGGATAAATTCCATCAAAATCTTTCTTGATCTTCATCAATCTTACTGATTTTTATTGTTATCTGAAAGTTTATCTTGTCCTTTCTACAAATCTATACTCTTGAGATTGGTCAAATTATCATATCTTTTCTCTCGACTAGCTATAGATGTTGTAAATGAGCCATTTGTTATCATCAATTATAGGGTAATGTCTTAATTCGTGAAATTTCTCAAAAAATTTTGGTACAAAATAAGATGAAATGACTGAACCTTAGGATAGACGTTTGGAAAAAAAAATAACGATCAGTTAAAAATTAGTTCACATAAAAAACATAGGATAATAAAAAATACAAAAATACATATGCAGTTGACACATATAATTAAATTGTAAATATATCTTTGAAAATTCACTCAATTATTGATTGATTTTTTTTTTAAAGTAAGATAAATTTGTGGAAAAGCATCTAAAAAAGACAAAAATTACAGTTATTGAACCAAAAATGCGCTTTTTTTTTTAAGAACTTTTCAAATCTATATGATTTGAAAAGTCATCTTAACTTTGAAACAATTTTTTTTATAAATATTCATTTTTCATTTCTTTTGCATGCATTTTTTACACATCTTTCGTGTTATATTTAATGTACGTAGGTGTTATTTGAGAATGAATCAAAATATGTTTTACTTTTTTGGTATATATATATATATATACATATCATTGCATCTTTCATTATCATTATAATTATTATTTATTATTGTTTTTATTATCATTATTACTATTATTTGTTATTAATTATTAATTATTATTATTATTATTTTTATTATTATTATTATTATTATTATTATTATTATTATTATTATTATTATTATTATTATTATTATT
>JAOVVO010000503.1:0-61177 GCA_028564675.1 Onchocerca lupi
AACCTTGGCAAGTTTAAATTTATTGCAAAAAAATTGAAAAAAAAAACATTTGAAATTAAAAAAAAAAAAAAAAAAAAAAAGACGAAAAAAACAATAAAACAAAATATTTTCATAAATTCTTATCGCAAATTATTGATGGCATAAAAAAATTTGGAATTTTTTGATTCATTGAAAACCAAATGCTTCCATTTTGTAAACAAATAACTTTGCTATGAAAAGTTACAAATGTTTAATTTGCTATGCAAATATTAATCAAATTAATTTTACAAACAAAATAATTACTGTGCAAATAATATGCCACGAAATAATTTTCATATAAATTTATCTGCCAAAGATATTTTTTTCTTTTAACAAAAAATCATCAATTAATAATTGATAAATTTTGACAAATAATATGTAACAAAATTTTTAATTAATTCTTAATAATTATTTTTTTTTTTTGAATATTTAATAAAATAATATATGTTAAATTATAATGCAAATAATAAATATGCAATGAAATGGATAAATCATTATGTCTTATTTTGATAATCAAAATTTTAAAAATTACACTCTGTTACAATAATAGCAGTGATTAATTAAATAATTATTAATGATAAGATATTTGATCTATCATTCGCTTTATTACAATGACAAATTGTAATAATTAATTAAATATTTATTAATAATTTGACATATCACTTACTCTACTGTACTAATAAATTGTAATAATTAGTCAAACAATTATTATTAGTAATGAGATATTTGATATAGACCATAAAATTAATTAAATCAATCAAAATATGTTGCAAAATTAATAAAAACATAAAATTAAAATTCTCTTTCCTTTATTTCTCCTTTTTTAAAAATTTCAAAATAAGCATTTAAAAAAAGTAAAATTAAATTAGCAAAAAAGAAAATGCAAAACTTTCAAAAAAAAAAAAAAAAAAAATTCATTCAATATATTTGATAAAATTATTTATCAATAAATCATTGATAAATGAAAAAAAAAAAAAAAAAAAAAAAAGAAAAGAAAGACATTTATTGATATTTCACAAAAAAAAATATAATCAAAATACCTTCAATATTTCCTTGCAAATCCAATTTTTCATTGATAGGATCATTTAAATTTTGCTTTTCATAATAATCATTCTTATCAAGTGGAATATTATCAGAATTTGATTTACATCGATTTAATAGCCAATGATGGAAAATATAAGAAGCTAATCGAAGTAAACAATGCCATAAGAAAATAAGAAATGAAATAAGAAAGAACATTTTCCTCTCTCTTATTTTCTTTTTTTTTTTTTTTTTGAGATTTAATCAATTTAATCACTTTGAAACTTTGATAATGGATAAGTTTTCCAAAAACAATTCAACAAATCCAATTATTGATAAGATGATAGTTTGATGACAATGATGATAATGATGGCAATAAAATAGAATTTGGATGAAAATTGTTGGAATCCAAATAATCAGTAATGATAATAATGATTTCAATATAATATTATCAGTAACTGGTTTTCATTTTCATGCTGATATTATCATCCATTTCCGTTTAATTATTAATAGCAGCAATATTTGTGGCAATTATTAGTAGTAGTCAGAAGAAAATTAAGAAAATAGGTAAAGTAAATTATGTATAGCATGAATAATAATTGTAGCTTAAATATATCAGTAATTTTATCAGATTTTATCACAATAGTAATCAGTGATTGATTAGATAATCAATCAGGATTTTATTTTATCTTATTTTTCATTCAATAATTAAATGTCCTTTTTCATTTTCTTTTATCGCGAAATTTTATCTTTTTTTTTTCCTATTTTTCTTTCCGCCTTTTTTTAACTTTTTTTTTTAAAAAAAATTTAAAAAATCATCAGTTAATAATCAATAGTAATAGGAATAAAGAAAATAGGAAAAAGAATTAATTGATAGGAAATCGAAAAATGAATCAATTAATTCTATTTTAGTGTAAGAATTTTTAATTATTTTTTAAATTAATTAATACAATGCAGTAATAATAAAAAATAATCGTAGTAACAGGAAATAGGAATAGTAAAAGTTTAGCAAATACCGAAACCTGTAATTTTACCTGGAAAAGGTAGGAAATAGAGGAAGGTTGACAATGACAATGACAAGTTGACGGTGACAGTAACAATTGACAAAGTTTAACAATGATAATAGTAATGTTTGCACCCTCCATAATGGTAAAAGGAGGACCAATAAAAACTGAAAACTTGAAAGAGAAAGTAAGAGAGAGGGAGAGAGAAAGAGAGAGAAAGAGAAAAAAAACCGGTTTTTTTCATGAAATATTTCTGAATTTTTCCAGAATATCCCTAATATTTTAATGAAATTTTTTTTTTTTGGCCGGAATGATAAATTAATCAATATTATCTGGAACAATAAATAGTTGTAACAATAATTAGTAAATAAATGATAAATAAATGAATTAATTTCGATAAATTATTAAATTAATCAATAGAAATTAAAAAGATTTCGCATTTTTTCCTTTTTTTTTCTTTTTTTTTTTTGTTAAATATCAAAAATTTGATTTCATTGTTTTTTTTTTTTCTTTCCAATGAAATGAATAATTTTTGAAATACTATTTTTGTTCGATAAATAATTTCATGTTTTCGTTCTTCGTTTTTCTTTTTTTTCTTCGTTTCAATTTTTATTTGTTCGTTGATTGTTTCTTTTTTTTTTTTTTTTTTTTTTCAAGAATGATAGAATTAATGTCAAAATTTCTTGCTATTTCACATATTTTTGATGTTAAAAAAGAGAAAAAAAAAAGGAAAGAATTGGTAAAACAAACAATTATTCTCACTTTGTCAAACTTTTCAATTTTTATTTCAAAAAAAATGAATTAATCAATAAAATATGAATAAAGTAAGCTTATAAAGACGGCAAAATAATATTTCAATCAAATAAGATTTCTTTTTCTGTTGCCAATAATACGGTAAAAAAATTCGTTCTTTTCCTTTATTTTTATTCACTTTAGAAGAAGTTTTTAAGGAAAAATTTGAAAATAATTTCGAAAGAATGGAAAAAAAACAGAATTCATTTTTTTTTTTTTTTTTTGAAATGATTATCGTTTTCTTTTCTTTTTTCTTTTGCCATTTTGAAAGAGAATTTTTTAGAAAATTGGAAAATTTTTTCTGAAAATTGATTGAAAGAAAAAGAAAAAGGAAACAAAAAACTTTTCGAAATTGATCGAAAGAAAATAAGGAAATTTCGCAAAAATTGATTGGGGAAGAAAAAAGGATAATTTTTCGAAAATGATTGATAGAAAAAAATAAAAGGAAAAATATTTTTAAACAATTTTCTCGACTAGAGGATTTCTTTTTATTTTTTTTTTAGTTTTTTTTTTTTTTGTAAATTTCAATAAAAATACAAAATAGGAAGTAAAGGAGAGACAGGTAAGAAAGGAAAAAGGCGTTTAAAAAGAGTTGAAATTGGAAAAAGCCATCTTGGAATGAACAATCCTAGAAGTTTAGCAAAGTCGAGAGTGAAAAAGAGAAAAAAATGAGATTCTCGAGAAAAGGCTTGATAGCTTTGTGCTGCTTCTTTCAAAGTCCAACCTCCAATCATTTCAATTGTCCATTCGACAATGTCACCCATATATTTCTCTCTTTCGATTTTTTTTTTTTTTTTTTTTGAAAAAATATCAACAACTTTTTTGGATAAATAAAAACTTATCATTTTATCATTTTTGGTCAAGCTTATGAGGGATTTCTTTCTTTCCACACATTTACAAGCTTTACAGGATGATATGAACAATTGATTCCTAGGCTCATTTTTCGATCTATATTTGATCATACCATCTTCTCGAGAAATTATTCCAATATAAGGGATGATGTGCAATGAATCCTAGGCTCATTTCTCGACTTCTATTTGACCGATTGATCGTTTCGAGAAATTATTCCATTATTAAGGATTGAATTATAGGCTCATTCTTCGATCAACTAATCTTTCGAGAAGTTGTTCTATCATTATTAAGCTACCAAATTACGTTGGTCTATTTTGATTTTCAATCAATATTTCAGTTTTTTTAATCGTCATAATTAAATATTACACGTATACGTTGACGTACATGGATTCACGTAATAATTCACGCAAATGGAATATTGAATTATTTGTAAATAGAAATAAAATACCCAATTAATTATAAATAAAATGAATTTATATTAAAAATAAAACGTAAGAATTTAGTGGAATAAATTCTAAATATTTCCTTATCAATATGTTATCTCATATCTGATAGGATTATGATTCTCCTTATCAGTATTTTTCTTTCTACCTTACAGGATAACAATTCAATTCCGATTCCGTAATAATCGGAAATAATTACATTAATGGTAGTAGTAGAATTCAGGTTGATGCAAAAATCCCGAAAATAGCTTTTTCCTATTTTATTAGATACGTTAGAACTTTCATTTTTGATCATATTTGCATATATTTTATATCGGAATTTGTTGGAATTCAAAAATCATAAGACAAAAAATAAATTATACCAAAAAATTGCTGTAAATTATTGCATTTGAAAAACATTATAATGAACTGTCATGATGAAAAAGCAAAAAATTTGATTATTATATTGGATAATGAAAAATGAAATTACATCAAATTATCATCTATCGATTTGAATAATTATTCGATGTCAATTTTGCTTTCAAAAAATATTTTTGAAAATGACAATAATTTCTTTCATATTTAATCAAGTAGTCTTGGTGGAAACTAGAATAATTTTGATCGATGAAAGAATCAAATCTAATGATTCAAACAATCAAGAAGAAAAAAAAAAGAAAAAAAATTCAAACTGATTATTGATTTTTAAAAACCTAAAGTACATTGCATGTTGTCGTCATTTTATCGAAATGTAAGAAAGAAAAAGTGTTCGAAAATTATAATATCAAAAGTGATATTTAATTCCTCAGTCGAAAGAAATTTAAAATTGTTAAATTTTAAAAATTAGATAAATAATCTTGCAATAATCGTAATTAACAAAAATTAAGTGAAAAAACAGGAATAAAAAAGTCTTCTAAATATGCCGAAATTTAACTAATTAGATTAATTTATATCAGATATAAAATTATATTGAAGATAGTTTAGGAAAAATCCTGAATTATCGGATGATAGTGTACAATAATTAGATTTTTGAAATTTATTTTAAATATTATTTATGTGTTATTAATTTAAAGTCATAAATATCATTTATACAATTATTGTACTACGAATTCATTAAATTTCAACTATTTAATTAGTCTGTTTATTTTTAACAAAAAAATTTGAAACGGAAAGTTTGTTGTAAACAGATTTGCCATAATTAGATTATAAAAAAAAAAAAAAAAAATTAAATTGAAAAAGAAAAAAAAAGAATAAATTGAATGAATGAATAGAAGAATTAATGAATGAATGAATGAATGAATGAATGAATGAATGAATGAGTGAATTAATGAATGAATGAATGGAAGAATTAATGAATGAATGAATGAAAGAATTAATGAATGAATAATTTGAATGGAAAAAAAAAAAAAGGACGAATGAACGAAACAACTGTACTATCAAATAAATGAGAAAATTTTTACAGTACGATGAATTATTGATTGAATAATTTCTCACAACGATTCATTCGAGAGGAAAAAAAAAAAAAAAAAAGAAGACGACAAGAAAGAAGGAAAATTATAATTATTTTACATTAAATATTAAGTAATCAAATATGGGTAAAATTTTTAATGCAATTTCCTGGGGAATGAAAAGAACAGGAGAAGAGACGAAGTAATGAATTTATGCTTAAAATTAAAAATTTTAGGAATCAAATAATGGTTGGAAAAAATTGAATTTAAAAAAAAATTCATTTTTTTCTCTTTTTCATTCGAAAAAAAAATGAATGAAATTAATTTTCTTTTCAAAACTTTTTTTTTTTTCATTTTCAATATTTGAACAAAAATTAAGCATTAATGATAACAATGATAATGACGAAAAAGAAACAAATTTATAATTAATTAAAAATTAACAATTTGTGCAATCAAATATAAGTTAGAGCGAACAAAAAAAATTGAGTTTTAAAAAAAAAAATCATTTTTCATCTCTTTTTCTTTTTTTTTTTTTGCATTTAAAAAAGTGGATAAAACTAATGAGATCTTTTTTTTTTTTTTTTTTTTTTTTGTTTCAAATTAATTTGAACAAGGAAGAGAAATTGCAAATTAGGTTTAATTAACGCGAATAAATTCTTTAGTATCTCATTCCCTTTCATTTAATTTTAAAAACTTTCTTTTTTCTTCTTTTTTTAACATTATTTAACTTCACATGAAACATTTTTGATTTATATGATTACATTTTATTCTTTCTTAGACAAATATATATATATCAAATAAATTTTTAAAAAAATTTTTTTTTCCAAAAACATTTTTATTTTCGTTTTTTCTTTCTTTTTTCCTTAATTATTTCAATTCATTAGTTTGAGAAAAATTTTTTGCTCATATCTTCCTTTTCTTAATTACTTCAATCAATCAATCTGGGTGGAAATTTCTCTCTTTTTTTTAAAATTTTTTTATTATATTATTGAAAAGAAACTTAAGATTTTGAAAAAATAAAATTTTTTTTAAAATGGATAAATTAATTTTTTTGCAACTTGCAAAAAAAAAAAAAAAAAAAGAACAAATGCAAATATTGAGTGCAATTTTTTGTTGGATAATTTGGTAAAACTGTTGCAAAATTTTGGGATGAAATATTTTAAATTTTGTCTTGTATTGAAAAAAAAAAAAAAAAAAAAAAAAAACAAAAAAAAACAAAAAAAAAAACGAAAAAAGGAAAAAAATCTGTAATCTTTCAAGTTTCCAAAAAAAAAAAAAAAAAAATTAACTTAACAAATTTATTCATCCAATTAAAAAAATCAAGGCATAAATGATTGAATAATAGTTAATTTTGCAAAAAAAAAGTGGGAAAATTAAAAAATTAAGTAATTTTTAAATCAATGAATTCATTCGTATTTCATTGCGATAATCGATAGTTTATATATTTTTTCATATAATTTGGATTCATATTTAATTACGGTTGAATAATTTCAAATTAATAATTTAGATTCATTTTTAAGAACGGATAAATAATTTTAAATTAAATCTTCGTTTCTTTTTTTTTTTTTTCACATAAAATATAAAATTTAAAATGTCAAAATTTACTCAAAACATAAAATTAAGAAGAAATGCAAATTTAAATCCCATACGATTTTTTTCAATTAATTTTAGTCAAAACATTTCGAAATTTCGCAAATTTAAACATATTCCAACAAATGACCAAGAAATTAAAGAAATGAAATGAGTAATCATTTATATGATTACTCATAACTTTCAAAAAAATTTCACACTTAAAATTCTGTAGATTTTTTCTGCTTTTTTTTTGAAATATATCAAATAGACTCAGTTGAATGAATATTCAAATATAAAATGAGAAAAAGTTTGAATTGGTAATTTCGAAATTTTGAAAAAATCTCTTTTTAAATTTACCTATCATAACATTGTTTAATAAATGTTTATCGATTTTTTCTTCTTTTTTTCTTTTTTTTTTGGAAATCGTAGTGAGATGGAATATGGGATCTAGATTTAAGTTTGCCATTTATGCAAATTTCAGTCTAAAACAATCAAACTAGACATGCTACCTACTATAATTTTAAGAATACTTATTGAAATCATGATAATGAAATAGAATTATGATAATGAAAAGTATCATAATACAACCAATTCATATCAAATCTACAAAATACTGATTATGGTATCAAATAGAATCGGAAAAGGAGAAATAGAGGAATATCAGGTTATCAGGAATATTATAAGAAATGATAGAATTAAAAATGATTAATTTAATAATTAGCATTTCTAACTTTTTTTTTTTTCCTGATCGAATTATAATTTCGGTTGAAAAGAATATGATCGTTTAAGGATATGATCAAAAAAATGAGTTTGTATTTGATGATTGGATTATTTTTATTAATTCGGAAAAAAATAATGTTCGGTGAATTGAATTTTTGCATAAAAGATCAATTTTAAAAAAATTTGGTTTTTTAATTATACAAATTAGATTAAAATATGATCAATCAATAATTTGCACAATTTTAATTAGTTTGTTAAGCAAAAAATTATCTAATGATGAAGATTTTCTTTTTTTCTTTCGCTATTTTAATGATTAATAAGCCAATCAATTAAATAAAATAATAATTAATTCTTATTTTTTACCACGAATGCTCGAGAATCGGGAATACGGCGGCAATCCAAGATCGTCCAATTCCATTTTTTTTCTGTTTAAACCCTTAAAAGAAAAAAAAAAAGATATCCTCAGTTTTGATTAACTTTTACGCTAGTCGAAAAATAAAAACACGATATCGAAAAACACGATTCATTTCAGATATTCGATTTTCAAGTTTAGTATATTTATTTTGGTGGATTTTTCACTGGAATAAACAAGTAAGTTGAAAAATCTAATGCAAACACAATTTTGAAAGAAATGAATTTTCATTTAATTAAATATGATTCATTGAAGAAAGTGTTATAAAAGAAAAAGTTTCAAATGACTAATTGAAATTTAACAGGACGAAATTATCAGAAAAAATTTAAATTACCGTTTTTTTTTTTGAATCAAAGAAAATTAATACTTAAAAAATGAAAATATAATTATGGTAATGACGCCATGTAGAATTATTCGCAATTTAATGAAAAAAAGAAAAAAAAGAAATTGGACTTGAACCTTTTTTAAAACACTGAAATAAATCCGAAAATTAAATTGGAATTTTTTTTTTAGGGCGAATCATATTAAAATTAAATTAGAACTTAAAAATGGATCATTTTTTTTTTAGCACAAAGAAAACCAAAATTAAAGTGGAATTGATAAAAATTTCCTTATCATATTCATACTGAAATATCATTCCGAATTTTCAGAAATAACAAAACGAAAAATGAATTTCCGAAATTTGTTTCGACATCTATATTATTCCCAAAAAAAAGCAAAAAAAAAAAAACACAAAAAAAACAAAAAAAAGAACAAAAGTAAATAATTTTCACAAAACTTGATTTAAATTTATTATTTAAGTACAAAATAAGTAATATGTCTGTGCAAGAAAAAAAAAAAACAAATATTCTACCTTGAAAAGGTCACTTTTTTTTAAGGTTATTAATGTCTCGAAGTATTTTAATTCATAGAAAATAACTTTTGTCAAATACTATGCAACTCAAAAAATTTCCGCAATTACCATACTTCCGAGACATTATCATATTTTCGAGAAACTTCGTAATTCATAAAAAACCAAAAAAAAAAAAAAATAAAATAAAATTAATAAAATATATTCAATATTCAAAGATTAGTACTAAACATGCTCTTTGCAAATCTTCAGTATAATCTGAATAAAAAAAAAAAAAGCAAAAGTAATATTGGAAATGTAATATCGAATTTTTCTGAACGTAATATCAGTTATGTAATATTGGAAATTAAATATCGAACTAATCTTTAATAGAAGAATAAAATTTAAATCCTACGAATAACATCAGCAATTCAGTATTGGAAATTAAATATCGAATGCAAAATTTAAAAAAATCAAAATTAAAACTTAAAAATAGTATTATGATATTGGTGATATTAAATAGCAAGTGTAATTTTAAAAAAAATTAAAATTTAAACTCCACAAATAATACCAATTGTGCGATATTGGAAATTAAATACCGAATATAATTTTCAAAAAAACGGACTAAAATTTAAATCCTAAAAATAATACCAGTAGTGTAATACTGAGGATTAAATAACGAATGCAATCTTTAAAAAATGGTAAAATTTAAAATCAAAGAAAAAAATCAGTAGTGTCATATTCGAAATTAAATATCGAATACAATTTTTTTTTTTTTTGAAAAAAAAAGAGAATAAAGATTAAATTTATTAAAAATAACACTCATTAATACGACGATGATGATATAACGAAAATGAATAAGCTAGTGTCGTATGTTGATAGCGTCATATAAAAAAAAAAACCAAATATCGATTGCAATTTTTTTTCTCGAAAAAAAAAAGAGCAAAGATTAAATTTTGCCAAAAATAATACTTATTAATCGGATGATATATTGGAAATGAATAAGCAAGAAGTAAAATATAATGTGATATTTGCCAAAAAGAAAAGCATTGAAAGAAGAGTGTAAGCGAAGCAAATATATTTATTATTCTTTCATTCGTTTTCTAGTTTTGAAGAAAAAAAAAAAAAAAAAAATTAGTTGGAAATTTGTCAGAAAAAGTTCCAATAAATTGTTCGACAAACTAAAATTTTTCTTTCTAACACTTCGGAAAAAGAAAAAAAAAAGTTGTGGAATTTTTGTCACAAAAATTTGCCCATGTGACCTTCACGGAATTTCAATAATTTTAATTTTAATTTTCTTATAGTTAACTAAAAAAAAAAAGAAAAAGAAAAGAAAAAGAAGCGAACGAAAAGAAGAATTTTCGATGAATTTTTTCATTATTCAATTCCTGTATTTTATTTCATCATTTTATTCCTT
The DNA here is from genome assembly GCA_028564675.1 of Onchocerca lupi. NCBI lineage: Eukaryota > Metazoa > Nematoda > Chromadorea > Rhabditida > Onchocercidae > Onchocerca > Onchocerca lupi. Next base: position 10,504 of record JAOVVO010000503.1, read on the forward strand.
TTTTTTTTTTTGCTATATAAATTAAAATTTAAAATAGCATCATTTGATGAAATTTTTGGCATAAAAATTTGCTATGAAAGAATAGTGATTTTTCTAATCAAATAACTAAATATCAATTTAAGGTATGAATGAATAATTAAGTATTAAAGAATAATAAATATTAATTTAATATACCAATTATTAATTAAATATTGATTTAAAGTAGTAACTTTTGAATGTCATTTTTTTTATTTTATCATTGAATTATATGATTTTAATAACAAAAATATAGGATATATATCATTTTACAAATAATTTAGTTTTTTTGTCGAAAATAAATGAATATTATTATAACAAAAAAAAGAAAATGGATAATTTAATTAGCGTTAATTATTTGTAAATTCGTAAATGATTAGATATGATCATAGTAATAACCTGTGTATTTAAAATTTTGAAATTAAATAAGTGAAATATTTGAAAAAAAAAAAGCATAAACTAATTTTTCATTTCATCTTTTTTTTTTTGCTAATTAAAGTTATATGAAGAATGATATGCGAAAAAATGATAATGTTTATCAATAAAAAAGCTTATTTAACATATTAATAGGAATTTTGTACATTTTGTAAGAATAATTAAATTATTTAATTAGATATTGTAAATATTATTCATCATATTCAATCATAGTAATTATTCAGTAATCAATTTCACATTAATATCAAATATTTTAAATGTGATATTCTTTTTTTTTCATTTTAAAATTAAAATTTTTTGAGTAAAAAAGGAAAGAGGAGCAGATGAATTTCGACGAATTTATGAGAAGAGAATAAAGATTGAATGCAAATTTGCAGTTAAATGGAAAGAGATTTAATTGGATGATATTTTTCAATTTTATTTCTATTTTTTTTTTTTTCAGAAAATGAAAAAATTAATTTAAAAAAATTTTTTTCAATTGATTTTTAAGTAAATATATAGTAAATTTTTATAATTAAGAATACATGATTATAATAGATGTGATACATGCCAATTGCAGAAATAAATTTGTAATATAAATTAATTAAATTAGGATAAGTAATTTTACATAATTAGTTTCATAAAAGTTTACATATTTGAAAAAATTTAACAAATTATTCATTTGTTAAGTTAATTAAGATTAATTATAATTCTCTTGAGAAGAAAACAAAAAAAAATTTGAAAAAAATGGACGAATTCTTTTTTTTTTCTTTGTTTTACTCAAAAAACTTCCTCAAGTTATTTGTTAAATAAAATTGTTTAACAAATAATTTGAAAGTTTATAGTATAAAATACACTTATATTGTTTAAATTTTTTTTTCAAAACTCAATTTTTTTTTTTTTAAATTGTTAAATTAGAAAATAATTGATGAAAAAAAAAATCTATTACTATTGTTATTTTTGTAGTAAAAATGTAATTCATAATTGCCAAAAAATTGTTATATAAATTTTTTGATTAATATTTGAATGATTATTAAATAATTTATATTATTTGAATTTAAATTCAAACACATTCTGTTTTTTCCCAGCATTATTTACATGTAAATCAATTTTTATTAGGAGAAATAATTTTTATTTTTTTTTTTAAATCTATTTTTTCAAATAAAAAACCAACAAAGACATTTCTGTTATATTGAGGTTAATATTATTCTCTGATTTAAAGGAAAAATAAATTAATAAAGTATTTAATAATAAAAAATAATACTTTTTGGAAAAACCAATATATTTATTCGTATTAATGAGTGATTGATTATTTTTTTTGATATCAGTAATGATAATGATAATCATAATAATAATAATAATTCTCTTTTTAGCTTGAAAAAAAAAATCGATATTTTCAAATATTCGAATTATTAATTAATTTATTTTTTTTTTTTTTTTGTTCTTAAGCGGTGAAAAATAAAAGATAAAAAAATTTCATTTAAAAGACTTGTTTTCTGCAAACTGTGAAATTGATATGCCAGCAGAAGTTATTCTGTGAAGTTTCAATTTAAAAAAAAAAAAAAAAAATTTAGTGAAATGAATTGATTAATAAAAAATTTGAAGGATAAATGTTATAAAGACGTTAACATTTGCTATGGTTAATGATGATTATATTGTAATGATATGATTAATTTTCCTGATAAAATATGAATGATGAAGATAATGATGATAATTGATGGTACAAATGATATGATAATGATAGTGATGATAAATGCTAATAATACTAGCTATTATGAACAATAATTATGCAATCAACAATGATATGGATAGTAGGAAATGTCTATTGATTATAAAAAAAAAAAAGAAAAAAGGAATTATACTGATTGTGGAGAAAAAAATGATAACGATATTTATCATTAATGAAAATAATCAATAATTAATAATATTAGCGGAAAATTTCAATCATAAAGATTGCATTATATTAATTAATTAAATTCTAAGCATAATGAATGTAATTGTATTGATCTAATAAAATACTAGAAAAAATTCTAGTAAATAAGTATATCAATTCGATATTATTGTTAATTGATAAAATGCAACAAAAAAAAAGATGTAGGAAAATGATGAACAAAGCAAATATTAAATATGAAAACAGGAATTAGTAAATTGAAAAAATACTTTGATTTATGATGTTTACCTAAAAGTAAACAAATATAAACAAGCATACTAAAATGTTTTGAGTAGGATTAAAAAATCGACGATGAAGTTGAAAATCAATAATCACAAATATTTTACAATTTTACAAATATTTATAAATAATTTATAAAGTTATAATTTCTTATCTTAAATTGCTTATTTAAATTGATTTAAAATTTTTTAATCTTACTCACTTAATTTACATATATTTTATTGTTTGTTTAAGTTATAAAAATAATTGTAATACAATTAATGAAATTTAAAAATTTCAAATTAATTAAACAAATAATACAGATAAATATAAATGAATGCGTTTGAGTAAAATATCCTGAACACTTTTATCTGGATGATTTTAATTTAAGAACATGAATTAAACTAATAAGATTTAAAAAAAAAAAAAAAAATTGAGATAAAAAAGATTAATTTATATTTTCCATCCTAATCTATTACAATGATTTATTTACATTTATTTCATCATTTTATTTTATCCTAATTTTTTTTAATTTTATAAACTTAATTCATTACTTATTTATATATTATGGAAATTACTAAACAAATGAATAGAAAATAATATTTCAATAAAATTTTATGCAAATATAAATTAATTAATGCTTTTTTTTCAAAAAAAAAAAAAAAAATAATACAAATGGATGAATATATTATACTGGTTAATTTGATTTAAATTTTTTTACCTTACTCATTTATTTATACCTATTTTATTACTTATTTATTTCACTTTAATTTTTTAATCTTACTAATTCCTCTTCTTCATCTGTTCATTGAAAATTTTTTTTTTCGCAAAAATTCGTAAACAAAAATTAAAATAAATCGAAAATAATATTAATTTTCAATCTTACTAATCATTTTATCGTTCATTTATGAAATTTTATTTCATTACAAAAGTTGATAAAGAAACAATAAATTGATAAATAATCGAAAAAATAATAATAATTTTTTAATCTTATTATTAATCTTATCGATTCATTTACATCTTATTTTATTGTAAAAATTTATTAAACACAAAGTTGATAAATAAATAATTTAGAAAAATTGAAATTGATTGTAAAAATATTATTCAAAATTAGAAATTAATAATTTATTTTCAATAGTACGAAAATGAAATGAATGTATTTGAGATGTATTTGTTGACAGAAATATGTAAATTAGTGACATATGGAAGTTTCAATTTGCATATTTTTAACATAATTTACTCATTTCTATTACTACTACTACTACTACTACTACTACTACTATCACTACTATCATTAATTGGAAATATAAAAATGGAAATAATTGGTGACAAGGAAATGTGACATCTGTTTTATTGTATCATTTTAGAATTCTTCTTATAACAATTTTCAAAATGAATCATACACTTTTGAATCATTCTTTTGTTAATTTTACAAAATTTTTACAACCAATAATTTTACTCTGATCTTTTGTAACGAAGAAATTTTTATGGTTTTTAATTTGAGGAAAATTCAAATGAAAATATGTAACGAATTCAATTGTAATCCGATTTATTTATCGAATTAATATGAATTAAATTTTATGCCAATTTCTATTTCCATATGGAAATTTTTCATTATTTTTCGTTTTCTTGATAAGTTTGAAATGAAAAAAAATATTTGAATGAATTTTTATAATTTCTTATGAATTTTATGCAAAAATTGGATGAAATTTTCATGTTTTTTAATGAATTCTATATAAATATACCTGGCTTTTTTTTTTTTTTTTTAAATTCAGTGAAAATATTCAATTAATTTTTTACTTTTTTTTGAGTTTTTGGATGAAAATATTCAGTCATTCTTTTTTTTTTTTTGCATTTTTAAATGATTTTACGTGGAAATAATTGATTTTTTACGCGCTTCTCATGCGTATTTACACGGAAATATTTAATCATTTTTCACGTTTCATAATGGATTCTAATGAATTCGTAATGAATTCATTTTTTTAAGCTTCTTAAAGATTCTACGAAATTTTTTGATCAATTTTTCTCATCGATTTCACATGGAAACATTTGATTAATTTTCACCTATTTTATGAGTTCCACACAGAAATATATAAATATTCGGTCATTTTTCATGTTTTTTAGGGATTTTTACAGAAATATCAATTTTTCACGTGTTTTTACGGATGAGAAACGTAAAAAATTCTACACGGAAATTTTTAGTTTATTTTCACAAACAAGGAAGTATGAAAAATTTTAGCAAAAAAAGATTTATAATTGATCAAACAAATTATTTCCATTTTATATTAAATAATTCGAAACATGTATTTTCATTTCATTTCTTTTCTTTTTGAATTACATCCTTTTCCTAAGAATAATTTAAAAACTTTGAAAAAAAGTAGTAAAAAAAATTTATTTCAAAAATTTGAAAAAAAATCGAATTAACTTTCTTTTTCACATTTAAATCATATTAATTCATATTTAAAATTAAATTAATAGAATAAATGTAAAGGAATGTTTTCTTTTTTATGTGAAAAATATGAAAAAGCTAAAAAAAAGGAATAAAAATTAAAAAATATAAAATTTAACACAAACAAAAAACAGAATAAACAAATTATATTGATTTATAAAAAAGATTTAAATTACTCGAAGGAAAGTAAAAAAAAAAAAGTAAAAAAAATGCAAAATTTAACACAAAGAGAAAGAAAGAATGAGTAAATTAATTTAGCTCCTAAAAAAAAAGTTTAAATTAATTGAAATTCAAATGTTCTCATCTACGATTACAAATCAATCGAGTATTTAATTTTTGATTCAAAATATAAATAATTCAGTGAAAAAAAAAAAGAAAGAATCCAAGAAATTGAAATAATCGAGTAAAATAGTTTGTTCTAACAAAAGCAATTTTCGCTTTATGGCATTTCTTTTCTCTCTCTCTCTCTCTCATCTCCCCCGCTCTTCCCCGGTCTTCATCTCATCTTCTCTCCTCCGCATTTCCGTGATTTACGATGACAATAATATGAGATTGGAAGCAATTAGGCAGAAATATGAGTAATTTGTTTATGGTTTGCCGCATCTGTTTACATGAAAAATAGAAAGTAAGAAATTGAAACAATTTGAATTCAATTATTTAATTAAATGATTTATTAATGTCATAAAATTATAGGGTCATAGGTTAATGGTGAATATTGTTAAGAAAAGAAAAAGTTGTGCTTCTGTTTATGAAAGACAAAAATTAAGAGATTGAAATAATTTGAAACCGATTAATTAATTATGGATATCGTTGAGGAAAGATGGAAAAATAAGAAATTGAAATATTTGAATTTGATTATATAATTTATTATTATCACTAAATTACAAGCTTATAGGTTAGAATGGATATTATTGGAAAAAAAAATTACGCTTTTGTTATGAATGACAAAAAATAGGAAATTGAAATACTTGAATCGATTATTTAATTTCTATTGTCATTATTTTAGGATCAAAGATGGATATCGTCGGAAAAAAAATTGGATTTTTGCCTTTTTTTTTGAGATAAAAATAATGAACTGAAACAACTGAATCTGATTACTTAATTACATAATTTATCGCTGTCATTAAAATTTTGATATTTGAAATCAATTAGGTTATAATGGGTATTACTGAAAAAAAAGAAAAAATCACACTTCTGAAAGATAAAAAATCAGAAATTGAGATATTTGAATTCGATTACTAGTTTGCGCTTCCTTTAAATCATTTATAGATAGCAATGATGAATCATTCATAATTGATTTCGAATTGAGTTGATTCCAATAACGATAAACTTGAAATGATGAAAATAATGGAAAAAAAAAGCAGCTATTTCATTTCATCCATCAGAAATTTCAAATTTGAATTTTCAATGAATTATAAATTTAATAATATTTTGCAAATTTATTCTAGTACAAAATGTCTTCGTTTCAGTCACACTTACAAATGATAAAAATAAAATTTTTTTTATCAATTCATAAATTCATTTTTTATGTTATCGAATATTAAAATGAAAAAAAAAAATTAAGGAGTTATTTTTAAAGTTTCATATAAAATTACACATCTGAGTGATAAAAGTTCTTATCACTATGAGCAGCTTTGTTCATTAAAAAAAAAAAAAAAAAAAAAAAAAATGCTGAATCGATGAGTGTAAGCAAAAAATTGAACAAATTAGAAACATTAAATTTAAATTAAAAATGATTGGTGACTACAAATAAAGAACTAAGAAATCGAAAATCGAATTTAAATTAAAATGCCAATCTTATTGAAAGCTAAAATTGTTATTCAAAACAATTATTATTATCAATTTTATTAATAATAAATGTAAATTTAATTTCCAAATAGATTTGCTAAATTCTGAACTTCAATAAAAATTATGCAGATTTCAGATAAAGAAAATATTAATAATATTAAATTAATGTATTTTTTGATTAAATCAAGAATTTATGTTAAAAACGATTAATAACGATTAACAATATGTTAATATAATTGATAACATTAAAAATTTATACTACTTCATATTCTTAATAGAATATATGATGAAAATGTGGATTTCGAGTTTTTTTTCTTATTTAGGAGAATAATACTAATTAATTATAATTAAATTGCAAAAATAAAAAGAAATCCAAAAAAATTTTTTTTAAAAAGAAACATTTTATGAGAATTTACTGATCGAATTAATTAATTATGCGTATATTTTCATATTTCTGTACACATATATATAAGACCTGAGAAAAATTCAATTTTACTACTAATTTAATTGTTTTAATTCTTTTACTGAATGTTTTTTTAAATATGTGAATTTATCGATTTAATAAACTTTTGGAAATATTAATTAGTTTTCCTTAAAAGAAAATACAAAAACAGTTAAACTATGCGGGAAAACTTAGAACAATGCGAAATTAATAGAACATTTAATATTTTAAAAATAAAAAGCAAAAAATGCCAAATTTTTAATTCCACAAGACAAAATAAAATGCATAACAATTAGAACAGTAATAGACGAAAAATCCAAATAGTTCGTTTATTTGAAATAATTTGCGAAATTATTTGCTGAAATAAAAAATAATTTGCTAATTACTCGATGATGAAATAATTTTTAATTTTAAAAAATCTAAAAATGCAAAAAATTGAAAAATATTATGAAGAAGCAATTAATTTCTAGAAATTAGCCCTCTTTAATATCCCAAACAATTATAATCTTTCAGCTTTTCGCTTTTCGACTAAATTTTATGAAGTTGATAATATTATGGAAAATAAAAATTCTAAAAACTACAAATATTTTTCGACATTCCGAACAATATCTAAGAACTTTGTAATCTTCCGTATTTCAGGCAAATTTCATAGAGTTTATAACATTTCAAACAACTTCCAAGAGCTTAATCTATCGATATTCCAAACAATTTCCAAAAAGTTCATGATTTCATGGAAAACTTCTAAAAATTGCTATCTATTAGCATTCCGAACAACTTCTATAGGATTTGTGATATTTCGAAAAATTTCTAAGAATCATAATCTTTCCAGGTAAGTATTTCGAAATAACTTCTAAATACAATATGTTTCAGTATTCCGAACAATTCCAAAAACTTTAATTTTCCGGTATTCCGATATTTTTAAAATTTCTCTAAGAGATAATTTCTAAGAATTTTAATCTGTCAATATTCTGGGCAACTTCTACAAAATTTATGACATTTTGGACAACTTCTAAGAATTATAATCTATCAGCATTCCGGATAACTTCTATGGAATTTATAAGATTTCGGAAAACTAAGAATTATAATCTTTTAGTTTTTCAGCCAAATTTCTACAAAATTTACAAAATTTCGGAAAACTTCTAAGAATTATAATCTTTCGATTTTCCGGATAATATCCTAGAATTAAAACGTGTAATATTTTCCGGATAATATAGCATCAGTAGCTGTAATAGGAAGTTAAAAGAGAAGAGGAAAGAAATTCGATTGATCTTATTACAACTTTAAATTGAACATCTGTGTCTGATATGTGAAAAGATTTGGTGGAAATGCTAAGGAATGATTGATAAAAGTATTTTCGAATTAATCTTTAATCTTTCCTTTCATCTTAAATGATATCTTTTCTTTTAACCTCTTTCTAAAATACCATAATTTATAATTTAGTTCCCTTTTTTCCTTTTTTCCTTAAAATATTTTTCATTTTTTTTTCAAATTTTCTTTTTTTTTTTTTTTTTTTTTTTGAGAAGCTATAATTTAAAAATTTTTTTTTCCTTAAAAATAATATCTTTCACTTTTTAAAATTTCATTTTCTTTTTTTTTTTCGGAAAGCTATGTTCAGTAAATTTTTTTTGGAAAAAGTTCAAGTTGGAAGAATTCCAAGCTAAAAAAATTTTTCGCAAAAAAATTTACCAAAATTTCTAGTTAGAATTGCTGTTGTTAGTTAAGGTATGATATCAAGGAAACAAAAAAAAAAAAAAAAAAAAAAAAAAAAAAAAAAAAAAAAAAAAAAAAAAACGAAAATACTAATTGATCGAAATTCCTTTTTTATTTTTGTGGGATGAAATGAATATACATCGGTATTAATGTACAGTAATAAATGAAAATTGTGAAATAATTGATAAATGCAATTTATAATTTATTTAATTATTGCAAAGAATTTTTTTTGTTAATAATATTTTAAGAAAATGAAAATATACAAAAAAATTGAAGTAAAAAGTAAAGGATGGCAAAAGAATGATTTAAATATTTTTAAAATGAAAATTTTAAAATAATACGAATGAAATTTGATTTGAATTGAAATAATTTCATGTTTTTTATTGAATATTTTGTGCTAAAACAAATGAAATTATTTCTAATTTAATATTTCCAAAAATTTTCGAATTTTTGATAAAACAAAAAAGAGAAGAAACAACTGATAAAAGCAATTTATGTGAAAACATTTTCTAAAAATTTAGCTTTGCTACTATGGCAATAAAGACGATTATGGATTTTAAATGAAAGATTAAAATACAATTTCCAATTTTCAATTCTTCAAATTGATTATATATGACAATATCAAATTTTAAGAAGAAAGTTCTTTAAACAAATATGATTTAAAATTTTCTTTCAAGTGCTAAAATGCTAATCGGTTGATTGATTAACCAGTTTTATTTCGAAACCAATTAATTAATAACAATCATTTGACTGGAATTTTAAATTAGACTTTGTAAGTTTTTAATCAACATTAATTGAATTTCACTACTATAAATTATATTCAAATATTATAAGATCATATCACAAAATTTGGCAAAAAAGACGAAAAGAAGGCTTGAAAAAAATGAGGCAAAGGAAAAGAATAAAGTAATTGTAACAACAAAAAAACAAACAAATTACTAATAAATAAATAAAAACTGAAATCAAATTAAAAAAATTTTCATTTACTTATTCATGGTTACCTTAAATAAAAATTTTCATATACTTATTCATGGTTACCGCCATTTTTTAGTCATGCTATTTATTGTTATACAATAATTATTATCAATAAATTAGTTAAACTTGTAAATAATTACCAAAAAATATTTCGGAATAATTGCCTTTCATTATTTATGTATTACAATTTTTTCCTAAAATATAACGAAGAAAAACAAAAATAGTGAAGAAATTAAAGTAATATTAATTGCAATTAGCAGGATAGTGAAAAAAAAAGGAAATATCTGTATAAATTTTATAATTATATTTAATATACAGTATATTTGACATAGACTTATAAATTATATCATAATAAATCACTAATCCCTGCATGAAAAATTACGATCAGTTAAATTTGGCATCTGATAACAAAACTTTTCCACAAGACAATTTAATGGATTTTATTCAGCAGAAAAATATGAATATATTATTTGCAAAATGTAAAATCAAATTATCTATGTAAATAAAAATGCAAATGTTCGTTGTGGTTTTTTGATACAATATTTCAAGTTCTTCACCGATTGATTTGAAATTTTGACACAACGTTGCATTTGAATAGGTTCGTTTTTCAATATAGATATACCTACTTTTTTTTTTGCCTTTCTATAAGGATGAAAATATTTAACGCCAAAACGCCGCAAGGATTAACATGTTTCCCGCCAAAACGCTCCGATTAAAAGATAGACGAAGTGAGGGCAACCAATCATTGATTCACTGCAGAATAATAAACGAAATAATCCATATAAATAAAAAGTGTAAATGTTCATTGTGGCTTGTGACACAATACTTTAATTTCCTCACCAATTCATTTGAAATTTTTAAACGGCGTTACATTCGAATAGATCTTGTTTTTATATTGATATACCTCTTTTTTTTTTTTTAATTTCTCAAGCTTATATCAGGTGCAAGTAAGTGAGTAGACATTTTTACTTACATAGACTAGATGCACGGCCTTGCTGAGAGTAAATAAAATTCTCTGTTCATGGAACATAATCGGGTACAGCTAGTTGGAGAAAAATTTTTGCAAAGATGGAGGATAAATAAACTCAATGAATGGATTAAATATTGATTTATTGAATTGATGCAGTTCAATAATTGATAATTTATCAAGGTAATTAAATGAAATTTAAAAATTTATAAGACTAAATTTATGCTTTATTTTTAATTTATTCCTATATTTATGCATATATTTCGCATGTAACCGAAATACTTAGTCGATGTTATCACCATTTATGCAAATGATAAAAATGGTAAACTTTAGAAATTACTATCAATCTATTTATTTATAGATGAAACTTCGATTGATTGGCACTAATGTAAGCTAATATGGAAATAAAATTCATTCTTTCTATATTTATGATAACAGTATCAATTATTATAATAACAAGATAATGATTACTTATTATGATAACATTAGGATCATTTACAAATATACATGATATTTATTGCATTCGAACCATTCGTTTAAATTCATAATTTTGATTCTTCTTCGTTTTTAATCAAAAAATACTAAATTTGTTGCTAGCACTATCAATAATCACTAAATTGTTGTAAGATAACTGATATTGTTATATATGAAACACAATCGCTTATTTCAAATGAAAGAATTGTACTCCATTTAATAATTTCCATATTTAAATACTATTATATTGTGATTAATCAATTTTTCATTATTTCAATCTCCAAGTACGAATTATTTTTGATAAAAAGAAAAAAATATATGACTCAAAGAAAAGTTGAAGTTGACTAGAAAGGGGAAAAATTGAAATGAATTATTTGGTTGTATTTTGTAGGCTATTTGTATATGAATTAATTTATTCTTTTTTTTTTGGAAAAGAAAGAAAAAGTACTTTGCGCCAATTTTTCATTCTTTCTTAAATTATCAAAAAATATCTATTTTTTCTTTTCTGCTTTTCTTTCCAAAAAAGAAAAACAAAATCTCTTTTTAAGAAAAAAAAAAACTTTTTTAACATTCATCATTGACAAAATAAGACAAATAAGGGAAGTAAGACTGAGAAAAGGAAAAAACCTCTAAGCAATTTTGTTTAAATATATCACTTGGCCGCAATTTGCCTTCATTTTGCAAATTTATTAACCAGATTTGAGCAGTGATATTTGATGTTTGATATTTTGGATAAGTACGAAACAATGGATAAAACTATTTTTAAAAAGAAAAGGAAAAAAAATCAAACAAGTAGAAATTTAAACATTAGAATTTTGAATCATTTTGATGCATTTTTTTTTTTAATCCTAATGTAAAGTGTAAAAAAGTTTTTTGTATCTTTTTTTTTTTTCACTTTCAATCAAAAAGAAATACTGGAAGTAAGTAAATTTCTTGTTCTCAAATTTTTAAGATTTTGTTATCTCCAAAATTTTGCCTCGATAATCGAAAATAGCTCAGTTTTATCTTACAAAAATTTTATTACCGAATAAATTTGACAATTGCTAATTAATATTAGAAGAAAAATTAATATTAATTTCAAATGCAACTCAATTCGCAAAAAAAGAATTCAATTTTTTTTCATCTTTATTTACTTCTTCTATATAATACATAGAGATAGAGAGAGAGAAAGAAAGAAATTTGAAATTAATATTAATTAAAAATTATCAAATTTTTTGCGCAATAAAATTTTGAAAATAAAACTCGGCTATTGTCGATTCATGATTTTTCATTCTTTCTTCTTGTTTGACATGAAATATTAATTAATCCAAAATGCATTCATCAAATTTAGGAATAAATTTGTCAACAAACATTTTTTCAAGTATAGAAAGATAGTATAGTTGACAAAAAGATGGCAAAGAAAAGTTTAATAACATAAATTGCTTGTCATTAGGATCATTATTAGAATATTATGACACATAAAACTTTTGTTTACTTCATAAATCTAATTTCTTATTAATTCTAAAAAAAATGAAAAATAAAAAATCTTGAAATGAAATAAAAAGAATTAATAATTTGAATAATCTGCAATGAATGATTGAACTATATGACAATGAAGGGGTGAAAAATAGAATTAGTGATTCATGTATGTTGAGATTGATTTACTCTCTTTGAATTGATTTAATTTGTTTAAAATTTGAAAAAAACAATGCACAATTTAACAAACAGATTAAAAAATATGCTAATCGATCAGTGATAAATTAGAATATATATGATAAGCTAAAAGATTAAAATTAGAATAATATGTTGAAATTTTGAAATTCATTAAATGAATGAATTTGATCAAGTAATTAACAAAGAAATAAATATTATTTGCATGAAAAATTCTGAATGGATGAGAATTTTTGAAATGAATGCAACAGTTGCAACATTAATTATTTAAAAAAACTAATAATAACATTAATTGGGTCACATTTGATTTCTCAAGTATTTATCAAATTTAGAACACAAATATTCATGCAATTTTCTAATGAGAATAAAAAATTAGGAAAAAATTTTGATTTCTCTCTATTGTTTTAAAAAATTAAAATAAAGAAATCGAAATTAGAATTTGTCGCAATTTTTTATTTATTAAAAAAATCAAATAAAACTAATTACGTGGGTTAATTAATTCAAAAATTTATGAATTATTTTGAACAAAAATTCAATAATCCAGAAAAAAAATTTAGTTTAAAAACAAAATATTGCACGAAAGTGGAATATGGAAGAAAGGGATATTGTGATGATGATCATATATTAAAATAACACATAATTTGTTCAGGTTTTAAGAAAATTTTAATTTTATAAAAAAATATGATAAAAATATTTGAATTGCAAATCAGTTTTACTAATTTTTATAAAATGCAATAAAAATTTGTTAATACAGCTGCATATCATTTCAATATGGATTTTTATGATATTTACATTTGATGAAAATTTTATTCCAAAGAATTTTGCATTTCAAGAATTAAAAATTGCATTTTATTAAACAAAAATTGCCTTCTATTAATTTATCATAAATTTATTATTTTTTTGCGTATTTACATTTAATTTCTTCAATATTTGCTTTAAATAAATATAAATTTAGTTATTAAATTCTTTGTTATAAATGCATGTATTTATTCGTTTTTTTTTTTTTAATTTTAATTTCTTCAATTTTTGTTTAAACCAAAGTTAAATTTTTACTTATTAATTTAATTGCAATGTATTAAAATAATATTTTTGTAAGCGACTAATATTTTGGACGAAAAATCTATTTTCAAAAATATTTCATAAATAATTGATGAAATATTCTTTTAGCATCTATATAATTTCAAAGTTAGGATGAAATTTTCCTTGCTATTATTAAGATCCGTTATTATTATCATTATTATTGTCAGATTAAAATATTTTATAAGGAGAATATGAATAATCATCGTTGATATCATTAATATTATTATCAATAATCGTTTATAGTATCGTTTAGTATTTGTTATTACCATTATTATTCTTGTTGTCATTAATTAATATTATTATTGCCACTATAAAAAAATTATTAATATTATTGTCAGTACCATCTTTATTTTTATTTTCTATTAACAATAATATTATTGACTATTATAAAATTTTATCATTAAATTAACAAAATTTGGTGATAAATTATCAGTATTATTATCAATATTAAAATATAAACAATCTTTGATGACAGCATTATAATTAATGTTATTTTCAAAAATTATATCATAATATTGATTGATTAAATCTTGAAATATTTGCTTTAAATTAATCCTAAATTATTTTTTACAATAATAAATGCTGAAACGATTCTCTCATGTTGCTTTTTATCGTCGAGAAATTGATAAATTAATTAATTTTATTGCTTAAAAGATTTAAAAAAAAAAAAATTCAAAAAATTGAGAAAAAAAATTAACCGAAATTTCGTCGCCTAAATCGTCGAAGAGTTGAAAAAGATTGCTTAAAATTCAAGATCGGAACGCTATCGGTGCGTAAATATTCTAACATTGATTTTCCGATTGAATTTTCCGTATATGTTGGATAACTTCGAATAGCAATACGTGAGCCTAATTTTCGTTGATCTTTGAAAAAAAAATAGTTATTTATTTCAATCAAACATATTTTTAATTTAAAATAAGCTAATTAATTACTCAAAATAATTAATTTGTACTGCGAAAATTAAACGAACCATTTTTAGCATAAGCGAAATATTGAGATGCTGGCATAATTGTTGTATCAGCTTGACAATGCTTCGAAAATGATCGAAATCCGTCATCTAATCGAAATCGACGTAAATGTTTACCGATAATTTCTGTTGACTGAAAAAAATCAATCAATAATTTAAAGTGCAAATTGAATTTTTAATTAAAAAAAAAAGAAAAAAAGAAAAATTTATTTCAAATAAAATCTTTGCTTTCAAAATAGAATAATTAATTAATCAAAATAATTGCTCATTTCAATCTTTATATAGAAATATAAAAATAAAAATAATAATATTAGAAATAAAAAAAACATAAAAAACCAATATTTTCAGATCTAAACAATGGAATTAATTTCTAAAAAATAAATGAATATCAGCATTTTAAAAATAACAAGATAAAATTTATTCTAATTGTAATCGATTAAATAATTGTATAGTTAGTATCTAATTTAATTTGAAATATATGAATCAAAAAAATGTCATAAATACATTAATTATAAATCAATCATATTTTTATATTTACTTAATTATTTTGATTCTATTTTCATTTTTCGGCTCCGCTACAAAAATCTATTTATCTGATCAAAAATTAATTATAGAATAAGAAGATGATAATACAAAATAGAAAACAGATAATAATATCTAAACTATTGCAGTAGTAATTCGTTGTAAATAAATAATATTTTTCTTTCCTAAAATTCCAATTTTATAATTTTTGTGCAAACTTTTTTATTTAAAACGATGAAATTTAAGAGAAAACAAAAACAAAGTATTGAATAAAATCATCAATCATAATTAAGAAAAAGTAATTTTAAAACAGTATTCATCTAATTACCTTTAAAAATTTTAAACGTTGAGAGAAAAAAAAAAATTGCGCCTCATCATTATTCAAAAAAAAAGATGGAAAAAAATTTTATCCCTTATTTTTTTGATTTTAAATTAAAGTTTTCAAGTTTAAAGTTTTATCGACAATGATTAATAGTGATAAAGTTATCAAAGGAATTTTTTGCTCTACAAAGCGTATAGCAATAAATATAACGAAGCTACAAAAATTTTAATTCTCAAAAAAAAAAAAAAGTAAATAAAGAATTTAAACTTCTATTCGAAAGAAACCAAACGGAAAAAAAAAATTAAAAAGTTTGAAAAAAAATTTGAAAAACAAATGAAATTTTACCTGCTCACTATGATGGGATATTCTGGATTTTTCATCAAATCGTGAAATGCAGAAATCTGGTATTTCTGATGAAAAAATCGATAATGAACTGTTGTAAGGCATATTAATTATGTAATAAAATTATCTGAAATAATTAAAAAACTCATCAATTTTCCATCTGCAAAAAAAAAAAAAAAAAAAAAAAAAAAAAAAAAAAAAAAGAATGAAATAAACGCATTGATTGATTAATTTATGAAGAAAAGAGGAAAATTTTAAAAATTAAAAAAAAAACCAAAAATTTGTTATCAAAAATTAATTTTAATCTTTTCCTTTTTTGATATTTGAATTATCAAAAATCGAAAAAAAAAGGAGAAATGTTAATTTCTTAACATTATCATGCATATAAAAATCTTTTCCTTCTAATTGTGACCTAAATTTTTAAAATCATTACAAATGATTGTGTCAATCATTTTATTGGTATTATTTAACGGCCGTGACATTATTATTATTATTATTGATATTTAGTGTTCAAAAGATTTTGAAAGAATTTTTATTTATAATTCTAATTTCTAAAATTTTATAATAAATTTAAATTTTGAGCAATAAATAAACTTTCCATTCTGAAATCTGAAATAAATAAATAAAAATTGAATAAATCTTTTCTTGCCTTACTTTTTTTTTTAACCTTTTAGTATGGATTTAAAAAAGAAAGCAAAAAAGAAAAAAGTAAAATTTCGTTCATTCGTTTATTTTTTTAAGCTAAAAAAAAAAAATTAATCGTTTTTTAATTTGAATAATTAAAATTACATAAATTTTTTTTTTTTTACGTTATTTCAAATTTTTTGCTCAAAAAATATTATGGAAATTTTATGTACGGAATGTATTTTGAATTTTGTTATTTTCAAATAAAAATTTTATTGATTGATTTTTTTTTTTGAGCTAAAAAAGTTTTATCTTTTACCGGAAAATATTTTGAACTAATTGTACTAATAAAGATAAAATTGTATTATAAAAGCAAAAAGGATGATAAATTAGATGCAAATAAAAGCGTATTGGAATTTTCCTTCTTTTTTTTTTTTTTTTTTTGGCTTCATTAAATTCGTTAATTTCAGTTTTCAAATTCAAGCAAATCATCGTACTTCAGCATTCACTTATCATTTCTACAAAATGTATAATTTGCTGATTAGTTTGATTTCAAAATCTGATTTCAAATAAATCAAATTGGTAATTAGTATTAAAATGACAACCAAAAAAAAAAAAAAAAAAATTTTAATTAAAAAAGAATTTCAATTCCAAGCATTTTATCATAAAAAAAATAAATAAATGAAAGAAGAGAGGAAAATAGCGACAAATATTTGTTTTTTTTGTTTTTAATTATTTCGTTTTTGATTGATGCATAATATTGCATAGGAGAGAAAGCATTGAAAAAATATCGAGAAAAGCCCGGAGGGCATTTTTCGAAAAATCAGAAAAATAAAACTATGAAATAACGTTGCAGAAGCTTACAAATGAATGACTTGAGCAAAAAAAATTTTTAACCTTGAGAAAATAAATTCCTGACTTTTTTCTGTTTTCAGCAAAAATTCCAAAAAATTATAATAAAGTTTCACAAAATATTTTCGAGATGTGCTTTCGAGATTCCCGAGAAGCATTATACAAACTTATTCTTTAAATCTTTTTCATATGATACGAATCCTTTAACATTGATAATAATAATAGCAATAATTAATAATTGATAATAATAATTAATAATGATGATAAATATTAATAATCATTAATACAACGAAGAACAATGATAACGCTTACAACTTTAATAGGTCAATGTTAATTAGCATGACAAAAAGTAATGATAATGCTGGCAATTTTTGATAAGTTTGAAATAATTACGAAAGGCATGAAAGAAATTGGCTAATGATATTTTTGACTAATATTAACAATAAAATATAGCAAATAATAAATGATGATAAAAACGATGATTAAAATGATAAATACTAATGATAATTTATATTTCTGTTGATGAGTAAATCAGAAATTAAACGAAAAGCGGTGAAATCTTTGATGTTTATGAAAAATTATGCTTCAAACAATTGCACTAAAATCATTTTGTGGATAGAACTGGAAAATGAAAATTTTCAGCAAAATTTTTTTTTTTGTTCTTAGTGTAAAACAAAAATTTGCAAATAAAAAGACTTGTAGTGAAACAGGAAATGAATTATTTCAAATTTGATAATTAATAAAATACAACATAAAAGTTTTTGCTATTAAATCTTCTCGATGCAAATACATTCGAATCATAAAAATTTTATTTCATAATTTTATTTATTAAAAAGATGAAAGAAAATCGTAAAAGTTAGAAGTTCATAAAAATCTATAAAATTTATAAATAATTCTTTATCATTTGTTATTATTATTATTGTTAGTAATTGCCTGAAGATATGAAATTATAAAACTTTTTATGAAAGAATTATTTATCAACTTGGTGAAGAGAGGATTAATGGAAGATAATAATGGAAAAAGCTATCATTTTTATTTGATTATTTATTAATTTTTATGACTTTTCAAATTCTTAATTAACAAAACAAGCTCTCTCAATATGCATATCAATTACTTCGAGTATGTAATATTGAAAATGGCATGATACTTTAATCTTTTCATTAATTAAAATTAATGCATTATACGAATCTTACAAGAAAGAAGAAAAAAAAGAAGAGAAATCTGACAATTTACATCATATTCATTGCTAAAGATAAAATGTAAATTTTTGTGAATGTTTTCAAAAAAAAAGAAAGATTTTAAATTTAAAACGTGATTTTGGCAAAAAAAAAAAAAAAACTTTTTAAATTTGTATTTCATTGAAGACTGAATATTTTTGCTTCCCGGATTTAACATTTTTGTTTTTTATTTATTTTTTCCCAACATTATAATTAACATAATCATTTATAATATAATTAATTTTCAACGCAATCTTATTTTTTCATTTTCAAAATGAATGTTTTATTGTTTTATTGTTTATTTTATCACAAAAGTAATACATCCAACGGCAAAATGAATTAATCAATTTACGTAAACAAAACAAGCTTCAGTGTAAAGATATGTGTAAATTCTCAAGCATATAAAACAAATAAATAAGTAAACAAAATAAATAAAATAATTTATTTATATAATTTCCTGTGCATAGTAAACAAATAATTAAACAAACAAACAAACATGGACTTAATTATTTGTTTCATTAATCACTTTTTCTTTATAAACTTAATTATATGTTTTTTTAAAGGAATGCTGGTTTTTACTGCGAAAAATTATATGTTATTTTTAAAAAAATAATAAAAAAGTAAACAAATCAAAAAAATAGTGTTTTAAACAATTTTTCACCTATGTAAAATTATGTAAGTAAACCAGCAAAATGTTATATTATACTTATCATTTAATTGAAAAATTATGAATTGATCAAAAAATGAATAAATGAGAAAGAAAAAGTTGAATTAAAATTATGAAAATTATTAAAACAATGCAATAAATAAAAATGATTGAATATAATGATTGGAAAAGTTACAATGATTAAGTGATAATAATAAATGATAATGATAATGATAATCGAAGATGATGACAACGATTGCTATTTATCATTGTCACTACCATTATTAATTATTATCACTATTATTTACTATTAATTATATCGCTATCATTTTCTATATTTATTTATTGCCATTTTTATTAACAGAAATAATTCTCATTCTTCAAAGAAGTATTTAAGTTCAAACTAATTAAACTAATTGAACCTAATTTCTTTTCCTGCAATTGTGTTGCAATGTTTGAAGAATGTTACAAATCGAAATGAATTCAGTTGAAATTCGAATTTGACCAATATTTTCAATCAAATGGATTGATTCAGATTTACAATTTAATTCACATATAATACGCATTTGAACAATCATATACATTTATATTTTGAAATATGCTTATACAAATACTCAATTTTAACTTTTCGAAATTAATTTAAAAAATGAGCAACTTAATTGATTAATTAACTAATCTCTACTATTTTTTTGAATATGCTAATAAAATATTCAATATAAAATTTTATGTCCTTAAATATATCCATATAAATGCTAAATTTTAATGAAATTTAGATAAAATTAACTAAATTCAAAAATGCTTAATTTAATCATTTAATCAATTGACGAAATAATTTTTACTTTTTTTTTTTTGGATATGCAAATAAAATAACAAACATAAAATTTATATTTTCTAATATATTGATACAAACATTCAATTTTAAGTTATTAAATATATTTTAAATTAATCAAATATTACAAAAAAAAATTCAGTCTTTTAAAGTTAAAAGCGAGTTAAAGCAAAAGTAATTTTAATTAAATTTATTTTAAAAATATTAATTATATAGAAAGTCAACTATAAGCACACTTCAATTTATCGACTAATTAAGTAATTTATAATGCTTTTCATACATACAAATAAGATATTTAGTGTGAAATTTTTATCAACATTAAGTTAAAAAGATATTTTAGTAATTGATTATTTGTAATTTAAATAATTTACCTGTAATTCATTCATATACCTCTAATTCATTAGTTTTTATCTCATTTAAGTTTTTTTTTTTCAACAAATTTTTGAATAAAACACTTTGCGAATGAAATTTTTGAATAAATCCTGTGATTTATTATTATCACAGAGGATTAATGATGAATCTTGAATTCTTTAACAGGAAAAACTTTTCCCGATACTTTTCGATTCTTTTCTTTTCCTTTCTTTAACCAACTTGTCCTCCTCTTTTTCTTTGTTCCTTTTTTTTCGAACTTTTCGATTCGAACTTTGATCTAATATTAACTCAAAGAATTAACGAAATTTTATTTACGAATCTCTCAACCTTCCAATATTTCAAGAGGATTAATAAAATTTAATTTTCAGAAAAAAAAAAAAAGAAAAATTCGCAAACTATCATTATCTCGAGGATTAATGAAATTTTGTCGGCCATATATCTCTTAGAGGTCATCACTGATCATTTTTTCGGTGTGATTTTTTACTTTTCTAAGAAAAGAGACTAAAAAGAAAAATTATTTAATTACTTCACAATTAATGAGCGAAAAAAGAATCTCAATTCCCTAATTACTATCAATTTTTGAAATTGGTAAAGAAAAAAAGAATTGAATAAAATGAAATGAAATGAAAGATTAAAAAAAAAAAGTAATATAAAGGACAGATAGAGAGAAGGAAGCCAAAGAGAGGGAGACAGAGACAAAGAGTACTGTAATTAATTTTAATATGAAAAATCAAAATTAATATATGCAAAATTTGTTGGAGGATATATGGTAATTACACACATTACCTTGACAAAATGAGCAGTAATTGAAGTTTGTATGTGTATGAATGTATGTCTGAATATGTATGTGTGTATGTGGCGTGTCTGTGTACATGCATGTGCATTTATAGTATGTATGTGTATGTTTGTATGTATATATATCTATATTTATGAATATACCCGAATATGTATGTATATCATAGATGTGTATGTGTGTATGTGTTTGTATGTCCTTGTAGTTATGTGTCTGTGTGTGTATGTGAGCGTGTGTATGCATGTCACTGTGTTTTTTTGCATTTGTGTATGTATGTATATATGTATGTTACGTGTAATGCGTGTGTAAGTGTGTGAGTGTATATGTACGTACGTGTGTATGTACGTCCGTGTGTGCGTGTATATATGTATGTGTGCATGTTTATGTATGTGTTATATCTGTATATTTCTGTACATATTGAATATGTGGATGTATGTGTGTGTGTATGTGAGTGTATGCATGTGTGTGTTCCGGAAAGTTTTGATTTGAAAAAATTTTCGATGAAATTTTTTTCCATCATCAATGATTTAATGAAATTTTAATGAAAAAAATTATTAACTAAACTGAGAAAATCTAGATGATTTATAACATTATCATTCAAAAATTTCATGGAAATAACTTTTTTTTTGAGGTAAATTAGACAAAAAAAAAAAGTTAATTATTTCTCATTTTTTCTTACTCAATAATAATCCATTAATATTTATGGGGTTATTATTGAATTTTCAACAATTAGTCCGGCAATGATCTTGCAATTTTATCCCTCACTCTTGTTTGATCGGTATCAATCATCCATGGTTGTTTGTTGATATCATTTGATTAAGTGATAAAAATAGGTGAAAAGAAAGATAAAAAAAAGGACGAGAAAGAGAGAGAGAGAGGGAAAGAGATAAATAAAATGATGAATTAAATTACTAATGATTAAAGCATTTTTTAGTTAAAATATCATTAACTATATTGGATATTTCAATATTTTTACTCTTTTTTTTTTTGATAATTTTTAAATGTTTTGAAATTTTTGAAATAAATAAGCATATGAATTTAAAAAAAAGTGAAATTAGAATTAAATTTGCAGATTATTATCGAATTTTTTAGCACTGGCAGCATTTTGACAATTAAATCAATCAATCAATCAATCAATCAATCGATCAACGAAACCAACTTTTTCCATGCGAAATTTGATATCATACCATGATATTGATTTTTTTTTTATCATGATGCATTTTTATGAGCTATCATGATATGTTATTAAAAGTTACCATAACATGTTATTGAAAACTATTGAAGATTGAAAATAAAATATCATTACGTGATATTGAAAGCTATTATGACGTGCTTTTGAAAGCTACCGTAATGAGATTTTAAAAAATTATCGTATCGTGCTACTGAAGCATTAACTATTAAAATACTGTAAAATGATCACGTGTTCATTTTGTTTAATAATTTTTCATATTAATGACTTCATAATTCAAATAAAATGAAAAAAATGATTAATTTTAGGAATTTTTAAATTTCTGTTAATCTTATCTTTTTTTTTTTAAAATATGTATAAAAGTTAATCAAATGGTATATTAGTGATACATTCTGAGAATTATCATAATAAATTGTGCAGAATTCTTTTGGAAAATTTAAACTTCTATAAATTTGATATAAATTTTTACTGAAATTTTACTGTTAGAAAACGAAATTCATTTTTTTTTTCAAGAATTTCACTTTTTTTTTTTTTTTGGTGTCATTTGCACTTTAAATTTTAATGCATCGGACAACATTCCAGAAATAATAAATGATAAGGATCAAGATAAAAGCATGAATAATACGAATAATCAAGCTGGCTAACAGATTGCAACAATTTCCTCATAGAATTTTATAATTTTCATTTGAAAAAATTAAAATGTTACTAAATTATTCCAAATGTCATTTTCATTTGAAAATAACATTTGAAAAATATCAAATTTATTTGATTTTGCTAAGAATTATTCAAAAATTCATTTTCCCAATTTTACGGAAACAGTATATAATATTATCAATTATTCTTCAATAAAATAGAAAACGACAGTAAATGATTTTAAGAAATTTCTAATTCAAAAACAATTTTTCATGAAATTAAATAAAAAAAAAAAACTTTCTTTTGATCATTAGATATTAACAAATTAAGAAAGAAAGAAAATACACAAATTTCATTTTAATTGATGCAATTCAATAATAAATTATGCTATCGATACTAAAACAACAATTTTTACATTTGTAAGAGAAAAATAAAACGATAATACATTACATAAAATAAAAATTTTTTTTAATAACAATAAAAAATTAATATTTAATTCCGAAATTAACATTTCTTATCATTATAAATTTATTAATTTACTCTTAAATGAAGTATAAGCTAATTTGAATAGATCAAGAAATTTCAAATATGTTTTTAAAACTATAGTTTGTAACTTTTTTTCTCGGAATGTAAATTTACATTGCATTAAGAAAAGAATATTTTGAAAAAAGTTGAAACAAAATAAAAGTGATGAAATTATTGGTTTAAATTTCGACTATTAATTTCTTTTATTCCTGTCACTCCTAAAATTTGAAATTTAAGATAGTTATCTTTTTTTTTTAATGCAAAAATTTACGATTGATCTACTTATTCTAAATCAATACTTGTTTCATATGGTTTAGAATTATGAATTTCAAATAATCTAAAGAATTATACGAAAATAGAATTATTCATAAAAGAGTTAATGATTTGTAATGATAATGATATTAATTACGAATATAATGATTTAATGAAATTCTTCAACAAATTAAATTCATGAAATTCATTTTTAAAGTACAATGAAATTGCCGAAAATATTCCTCAGCAAATGATTAAGAAATAACGGCACTTTTAATAATAAATCTTGAATGAAAATACAAAGAGAATTTGGGTGAATTTTGGGTAAAATTTTGGAATTAAAAATTGCCATAGGTCGTTAGAAATACGACGCCGTATTTCATCATGATGATTACGACGACGTTCGAAATCAGTTCGACCTTCATTACAATTGTAATTATTACAGTCGTTGTCATTATCATTGCCATCATCATCATTGTCACTATCATAACCAGCATCATTATTATCAAATGATTGTCATCATCAATGAAAAATATGATGATTATCACCTTCACTATTGACATCATCATTTTCATCATCAATGATTCTACCATTATTATCATGATCGACAGCATCACCGCTATCACCATCATTACCACCTTCATTATCACAATCATCATTATCATCAACATAGAAAAGTTATGATGATGGTAATAATCATATCATATTTATAATAATAGTAAAAATAATAACATGACTAATCAAATATTTCAGACTAAAAGATTAAGAAATTACATTCTTGAATTCTAAGTGTTCAAAGATAATAGATGTCGAGAAAATGGTTAAGTAATACTTCTTATCAATCCTTTTTTCTCTTCATTATTACCATATCATTATGAATAATGATAAGAGCATAGCATTACCCAATATTAAAATTATTATAATTTAACAATCTTATTTATATTTTTCATCATTTTCATGCATTTTTTTTCTTCTTTTGTCAATTTTTAAAAAATTTTTTTTTTACTCTTTAAATCGAGAAAATGAAATTGTATAATAAAATCTCCAATTAAGTCTTAATAATAATAAATTATTTGAAAATTTCCGACCTTCATAGCCAAAAAAAAAAAAAAAATCATTTAGATGATCATGAACATTTTCAAATAATCAAAAAATTGGTCTGAATTTTTGAAATATTTCATAACATCTGTTTCCTAATATTTGAAAATATAACTTTGGACGAGAAAAAAATTGATGCTGATTCTGATAAATTCAATAAACTTTATAATTCATCGCAACATTATTTCCCAAATGGTTATTAAAATGATAATAATATATGATAGATGAAATAGTTGAGTGAAGATAAGAAATGAATCACAAACTTTTCGAAACTTTTTTAACCTTTTGATGATTTCTATTTTTACAATCAAGAAAAAAAAAAGAAAACATGTTGCATAATGATAATTATCAAAATATAGTAATTAATTAATCGCATAAGGTTTCAAATGTTTTCTTTAAATTTACATATTAAACCTAAATAAACTTTTTCATAAAATAATCATATAATTTAATTGTCATGAAACTTTATAGTTTTTTTTTTATTTTTTCATGATGAAACTTAATATTTATATTTGAAAACGATGTCTTAATGACTATAGTTAAGTTTAGTATTTAATAAATTTTTTTCAAATGTGTGAGTTTACATATTGGATGGATCAAAAGAAAAATCATAAATACATTTTTTAATTATAAATATTTATTTTTGCAAAAATATTTGAAACACACTTATTCTGCGTCTTGCAAAAGTATTCCATGTCAATTTTTTCCATTTTTTTTTTTTTTTTTTTTATGAACTTATGAAGGTCAACTCATTCAAATCACATAATTATCATAAATTGCAATATTGAAAGAAACTAACTTTCACTATAAATATTATTGCCTCAAGATCATATTGTTATCATCATTTATCATCATTATGATCATTTTCATATCATCACTGTCAATCATTATCACCATCATGAAAATTATGATGGAAAAAAAAACGAAAGTTATAGCTATATTTATAATTGTAATAATAGTAAAAGTAGAAAATGATCCATCACTATTGTAATGTAGAATATTAATTAAGGAATCAAATTCCATTAATCTTGAACTTATAAATTAGTTGATATATGAAATGATTAATTAAAATTTGAAAATTTATTTCTTCAAAAATTTCTAACAATTTGTCACTTTTATGTTTAGAAATAAAGAGTAAAAGCGTTGTCATGATTACGCTTGAATTCACCTAGGCATTATCAATATAATATTTCAGTTTTTTAGTAAACAAAAAAGGTAGTTATAATTATAAGTAATTAAAAATAATTAAGATAAATAATAAACAAGAATAAAAAGTATACCTAAAATTTATCAACCATTATATGCAACTATATTATTTCTTTTCATAAGTCATTACCATCAATATTTCATTTTGAATTTTTTCAAGAAAAAAAAAAAAAAGAAATAATGGTATTTCCAATTAATCATAAATTTTCACATTTCCGGAAAATACGCTTTCCGGAATATCTCTATCAATAAAAAAATTTTGTAAGATATCAACGGGGAAAAAAAATTTAGAATAACTGTATGTTTATTATTAAATTTTTATGAAATAATAATATGAAATACTTCAAGTTAAAGAATTGAAATATAAGTAAAGAAAAGAAAAAAAAAATGAAAAATGAGGCGATAAAGTGTGAAATATAAAAAATGAGAAGTAAAAATGAAATAATTGAAACAAAAAAAAAGATTAAGGTAATAAAAGAAAGATTAAAGTTCCTTTTATTGACGTTATGCTTTTCTTCTTTTAGCTTTTTTGATATAATAAAAACATAGATTATAAATTTGATCGAAAAAATATCAAGCCTATAAATTTGATTTTGCCTATATTAAGAAAAAATTTTCTGAAAATTGAAGAAATTTAAGGAAAAAAAAACGGAAAGAAATAATTTAAGGCGACATAATAATAATGACACTTTAAAAAATTTCAAGTTTTTAATTTACTTGTAAAGCAATTTATGTAATTAATTTGCAGGCATTGCAAGTAATTTAGCATATAAAAAGAGAAAAACAAAAGTGATAATAAAATATCATTTGCATGATATCACTCTTTAATATCCTACCAATGTCAACAATAAATTTTTGTTTTATTTTTAAAATTATTTTTTAGAAAAAAATTTATTTTCAGGAAATGCATTCGGATTTGTGTATGAAAAATACATGCTTGGTATAGAATTGAAAAAAATTTCGTTAAATCAAGAACAAAACTAAAATGATCTGTTATTCAAATAGAATGAACCCTTAATATTAGGTCAAGGACAGATTTATTTTTTTCATTAAAATAAATAAATTTCGATTTTCCAATTGATTTGATATTGTCTTAGAATTTTTGATTTATATGATGAGTTTAATTATTATTATTTTCTTTTACTTTCTAGCACCGATAACTTCTTATTTAAGCAATAAATTGTTAAATTTGATATTTAAAAAGAAAAATAAAAAAAAATTTTTGTGTTATTTTATTAAAATTAAAAATCTTTGCTCATATCTTAAATTATTTTATTAAATAATAGGCAGTAATCAATAATAAATCAAAATATTAACATTAACAAAATATTGTTAAAATCAAAATACAAAAAGCATCAACAAAATAACTTTTAATATCAAAACATAGACAAATTAAATTACTGCATTTTTTATATGGTTTGAAAATACAGTTGAATGAGTCAAAGTGATATGGGGGAATGGATGAAATATTTGAATGAATCAAAGTGATAAAAGTGAAATGGATGGATCAATTGCGAGTAATGCTCAAATTTTGCAAAAAAAAGTGTGTTAATGGGATACAAATGCGAAGTATTTATTCTGTTCGGTTGATATCCATTCGAAGTCTTAATTGATACTATAAAACTACTTAACAAAAAGAATTCCACATTTTATGGTTTATAAAATAGATAAAAGAAGGGAGTAGAGTTCTATTAGACACTAATTACTTTCTTTTTTTTTGGATGCAAATTTGAGATATATTAAAAAATTACTTGCTACCATATAATTTCACTCCCATTATTACATTCGTAAAAATATATGACAAATGAGAAATCAAATACAATAAGTGAATTTTGGGTAATATTATAAAAATAATTTTCAATTCATTTGAGAAAATGGCGTAGTTATCGAAATATATAATAGCGCAAATCCCATAATTTTTTTTTTTTTAAATCTAGTTGCAAAAGATTATGAAATCTTTCGAGTAAAAAAAAAATTCAAGAAATTTTCAATATTATCATGCAAAACCACGTTTATTTCGAAACTTGGATAATAAACTGCAAATCATATAAGAATTTCAAATTTTCAAAAAATTTTTTAATTAATCCGTCAAATAGAATAATAATTAAAGTGAAAGTCCCAAATACAAAATTGGAAAAAGTTAATAATTAGAAAGATGGTATTAAGAGGTAATAGAACAGAATTGAAAGATCCATTGCCAAATATATTAAACATTTATAAACTTTTGCTCGTCTTCCTTTTCTATTCCTTCGAATTTGAATTTTTGAAAGATTTTTAAAATTTAAAAATTTATAATTCATTTGCAAGCAATTAGAATAATAATTAATCAAATTAAACATTCCAAGCATAAAATTGAAAAAAGTTGAAAATTAGAATACTTATAGTAAAATGCAATCGAACGGAATTGAAAATTTCATCATAATAAGTTGAATTATCGAAAGATTTTCAAAAATTATAAATTTATAATACATTTGCAATCGAGTAGAAAAAGACTAATTAAATAAAAAATTCTGAAATTAATATTTAAGAAAAATTAGTAATTAAAAGAACGGTAGAGAATGCAGTAGAATTGAATTGAAATTTTATCATAAAAATATTAAATATTTACAAATTCTTCTTTTCTTCTTTTTTCTACTCTTTCTCTTTTCTACTCTTTCTCTCTTATTTTCAATAATCACTGTCAATTATTAATTTTTTAAAATATTGATCGATTTTCAGCAATATTACAGTGTTCAAGTCAAATGCTTTATATAATTTATTCATTAACTTTACAAAAATAATAAAAAAAAAATATTTGAACGTGAATTTTATTTCACACTCTACTTTGGTCTTTTCTTTTTTCGACAAATTCATCAACAAAATCTTTTTTTTATTTTTCTGGCTTTTCATCATCAGAATTTTCAGTTCCTAGTTGTTTGGATTTTTAGCATCTCATTGCTTGAAAGTTTCTTTTTTTTTTGACTATTCGATCTTCAGAATGTTTTTTTTTTTGGCTATTCGATTTTTTGATCTTTTTTTTTTTTCTTAATTATTTCAATTTTCAAATGTCATTTAATGTTATTCTATGAAGCTATCAATGTGTAAATAAATACTAATAATAAAATTTTATTATGGAACAAGTAGAAATGAAAGAAAAGATTTTGCAATAAAAAGATTAAAGAAGATAAAAGAGATTAAATGGTTATAATTAATAAAATAAAATTTAGTTATTTTTAGTAAAACATGAAAATCACTCAATAATTTTCCCTTTTTTACTTTTTTCAATTATTTAAATAAAGTTTTAATTTAGATCACATCTATTACTCAATGCAAAACTTCTAAAAATAATATATTATTAAATAATAAAATAATATAATTGAAAAAATCTCAACAGTTTTAAAAATTTTTGTTCCAATAATATAAATAATATTCTTTAAGTAAAATGATTTAACCAAAAAAAAAAAAAACAAAAAAAAAAATGGACAATTTAAATGATTTTCATAGTTTACATTTTTTCTTCTAAAAAATTTCAAAATGGAGTATAATTTAAAATAAGAAAAATTCCGAAATTTTACTAATACTATAAACTGAACAATAATTATACTAATTTCCTCCTTTGCAAACAAATTTATTTTTATAATATTGCATCAAGTCAAACTATTATTATTTTTGAATAGCTCAGAATTTGAGTAATTTAAGAATTTATCCATTATGCGATAAAATTTTCAATGAAAAATGAAAAAAGAAAAGATAATTGATATATCTAGTAAATTTCAATGAAAAATAAAAAAAAGTTAACCATATAATTTAAATTGCCCCACCTAATCCATTTTTGTCACATATTATATAAAATTGCTCTCATCCTTATCAAATCATTCATTTGATATCAATTATTTAAAAAGCATTTGATATAAATTCACTTATTTTATTTAATTCCTTTTTCTATTTATCTATTTTATTCAAAATTACATATTCTTTTCAATTTACCAACACGTTTATCAGCTTATCAAAAAAAAAGAAAAAAAATAAAATTAATGAAAAATTACTTCTAGTGTTTTTAACTAGAAATAATGATTAGTTTTGAAAATTTTATTTTTATTTTTTCATTTTGTTAATCTATTCAAATGCATTTTTTTTTTTTTACTAAATCATTATTTCTATTTAATTAGTAATATTATTTAGGCAAGTTTTTTCGCTTGCATTAAATACATTTACGCATATATATTTAGCTTGAAACATTTATAAATTTTTGACTGATTAGCTTTGTACATAAGTTGTCAGTGCGAATGATATATTAATTAATTATCAAATCTATATACAAACATGTAATTTTGCGAACTCTTCCTGATTGCTTCCAAAATTTGAAACAATTTGTGTTTAAATAGTTCAGTATTTCTATATTGATATAACTACTTTATCATTAAATCATACCTACCACACCTCTGACAGATTCAAACGAAATTAGCGAAATTTTCTATTTAAAAAAAAAAAAAAATTATATGTATTATTTGTTTCAATACTCGTTCATTTCTCATTTTCAATTCTAATTTTAATCCAAATTTTTTAATTACTTTAATAATGTTCTAATTTAATTACTTTATTTATGCGTACTTTCCAATCCATCTTTTTACGATGAGCAATAATGTATGCACAAAATTGTTTTATTATATTCAAATATTGCTTTATTGAAATAAAAAAAAGTATTTAAATAGAGAGAGAAGAAATTCTGAAAGAAATTATTCATTTTCAATATCAAAAAAATCTTCTCTAATCTTATTATTTGTTTTAATTAAATCATCTTCATTGAATGAGAAAAAGCAAAATGATAAAATATGGTTAAATGAAAAAGTGTCAAAAATAAGATAAGACAGGGTAATTTAAAAAAAAAAACGAAAAAAATCAATATCAAAGATAATTACAGGAAAAACGTGAGAGTACTGGTAAATATTGATGAAAAAATTTAAAAAAAAAGAAAAAAAATTGCTGAATGATTGAAGAAAAAAAAAGGAAAAAATGTGAAAATGGTGGAAATATTGCTGAATAATTACAGAAAAAATCTATTATATGGTAATGAAAAAACTGAAAACGTTGAATTATTGAATGATTTTTTGGAAAAGACGATTGACCTTAAAAACGAATCTTTCATATATTACGTTTGTTCAAATGACATTGTAATTGATTAATCAAATTTTTTGTCGAAACAAATTATCATCTGATTTTTAGTTCAAAATTCAGATAAGTAACATTTTGCATAATATTTTATCAAATATCGTTTATCTTACCGTTGCATTTATCTGTCAGTTAACACATCAGATATAAGTGAGTATTAGACTTAAAGATTTATTCAAATTATTACAAAAAAAAAAAAAAAAAAAAAAAAAAAAATTGAATTAACAGTAATGAAATTTTCGCATAAAATTCATATAAAAAGCAAAACATTGGGTCAAGAATTATTTTCAAATCTCAGCTAAAAGTTCTTATTATGTATATAGCAATTTTTTGGAGAAAAATGTGAAATTTTTCTTGATTTAATCAATAAATTATTCTTGTTATTAATTATTCATATCATTTCTCCATTCACATAAATTATTATATCTTTTACGAATGAAAAAAGAAAAGCCATAGTTTTAAGGTTATGAAATAAAAAAAAATATAAGAAATATTAAAAATGCGACATAAAAAATTAAATTCAAGAAAAATTCTATCAAAAAAAAAAAAAAAAAATCAACAAATAATATTGAAGGAAAAAAACGAGAGCTTCGAAGAAAGATATCTCGAAAAAAAAAGGTTTTTTTTAAATTATTCTTTTCCTTTTTTATCCTCGAAGAATAGAATAATTAAATTCTTCATCCAAAAAAAAGATTCAAGAAATGATATTGAAAAAAAAAAGTTTATAAAAAAAATATATCTCGAAGAAAAAACTGAAATTAAAAACTGCATTGAATTTTTTCCATTGAAAATTCGAAGATGTCATGGAGGGAATAATTTTTTTTTTTTTTTCATATTTATTTGTAGAAATTTTTAATCAATGATATTACAAAGTAAAATTAATTCACATTTCATTCTTTTTTATTGATAGTTTAAAGTGTCACTAAAATATATTGAACGAACGCACTCACAATCGTTACATTGAATTTTTCAAATATTTAAGAAACTTTGAGAAAAAAAAAACGGATTTCTTTTATTTAAGTAATTTTCTTAAATATATATTAATAAAAAAAGCTAATGTTGTTAAAAAGATTAGAATTTCCTATTTTCATCAAAAATCATTCAATTTATCAATTTTCATTATTTTTATACTTCTGTTTTATTAATTAAAACTTTTACACGCAAAAATACTTGTCATACGTATGCTAAAATACTCTGTAATTTTTTTTTTTTCTTGTTACCCCGAAAGAAATATTCATCACATGCATTCTTATAAATATGCTTCCTAATTTTTCATTTTTAAACTTAATTTTTAAACTTTCAAAAATTGTGAATACAATCTGCAGTTTATGAATATAAATGAATGCTAATCAATCAATGCAGAAAAAGAATAGTAATTAATTTTGTTTAAACTGCATTTTACAGTTTCAAAAAAAAAAATACAGAAAATTTTTAAAAGCAAATAAAAAAAGATGAAATTGCAAAAAATGCTAATTATAAATTGAATAATAATCATTTAAAGTCAATAAAGCATCAGCACATTTCAAATAAAAATATAAGATTAAGTAATAATAAATGGCTTAACATTTTTTTTTTTTTTTTTTTTTTTTTTTTTTTTTTTTTTTTGGAAGGAAGAATTAAGAAAAAAAAAGAAGAAACAAAAAAAATTTAACTTTGACAAGGTCATTGAAATAGTTAGCAGTAATGATTTGCAAACCATCTTATAAATGCCAACTAATTTAGAAAATAAAAAAGTGTTGAAAGGATAATTTGATAACAAAATTTTAATTGGTTTTTCTTTTTTTAATTTTTTGTATTTTTTAGCTCTTTCTTTCTTTACTTTATCGAAAAATTGTATTTAAGAAATTTACAAATATATCTTTTGATTCGATACTAAAAAGATAGAAAATGAAAATTGAATGAAAAATGAATGAAATGATATGAAAAAATTTATTTGCAATATGAATCATTATTAATATCGGAAGAAAAATCAAATTGAACGATAATTGAATTTAGCGATAATAATATTGAAAGGAAATCAAAAAAATGCTACAAAAAAAAAAAAAAAAAGTGATTTGTTTCTAAAAATGCGAAAATGTTATGAATGTTGCATAAGAATATTGCTAAAAATAGAAAAAAAAATTAAATTTAATTAAATTGTTCGAATTAAATTGAGTCCAATTTAATTAAATCCAATTCAACTCAAAAGAAAAAAATCACTTTATTTATTATGAGAAAAATACATTTTACTTTGTCAACTTTTTTTTTGAAAAACTTTGATGGTTTTTTTGACATTATTTTAAGAACTATTAATTAATAGTTAAAATTTATTTATTTACTTTCACACTTCCTGACTGAATAAACAATCGAAATTTTTATTAGAATCGGGATCAAGTTCCATTTTTTTTTTTCAATTCTTTAATTTACAAATCCCGATATTTTACCATTTTCTGTTTACTTATGCAAATTTTTTTTTCTCTTACTGCCTTTATAAATTCCATTTAAAACAATCATAAAAACGCTAGTAAAATATCAATATTAATTAATTATAACATTGAAATTAGTAAAAAAGGATGAGAAAAATTGTGTAAAAATTCACAAACTAAAAAATTATCGTGTGAAATTACATAAGACAATAATATTACACATGCGACATTCTTTACAAAATTTTCCCATTTAAAATTCGAAATTTGCTTCCATCTCAATGTAACGAAAAAAAAAAAAAAAAGAAAAAGAGTTAATTCTTTTCGTATGGAAAATTTTATGAAAAATTCAAGAAGAAAAAAAAACTTGAGTATAATATTGATAGCATCAAATTGTATTATTAGTTTTTGAAATCTTAATTTTTTCTTAATCTCTTCTATATTCTTTTGTCATTTTTAATTTCATTTAAATCTTTTTTCTTCTTCTCATATTTCTGTCTTTTCATATTTGAATTTGATAATGCAATGAGAATATAATGATTATAGTTGATGACTAACAATTGCAATTAACAAATAATCATTGTACTTAGCACTATATAACAATTGTCTTGATAACCTAATAATCATGTTTGATAAAACAATGGTTGCATTCGACAAATGAATAATTATTTGTAGCTGAATCTCATAAGTGAAAAGTTTGAAACTTTTTTCCAACTTCTGGTTCATTCCACATTACTAATTTTATTTATCAAAAATTATCCCACTTGGAGCACACATTCAATGTCTATGCTTCATTCAAGCAAACGAATCATTGAAACTTTGAGAATTGAAAATCTTTCGTCCCACAGTTCTTCCAATCATATGCTTTACCGAATATAACAGCTTCATTACGCACTCCAACTATTCTGAGGGAAACTTCAAAGGGAACCAGCTACTAGATAGCTAGAGGAAAAAAAATCAAGCATCTTAGTATTTTCAAATTTTTCAAGAAAAAAATATTTTCAAAAAAAATTTTTTTTTACAATATTCATTGCAAGTATTCATCCTCAAAAATTCAAGCAAATTAAACTTAATTTTCGCTGATCATTTTATTCTTCCATTTGAATGACAAATTTAATATCGCTGCATTATACCATGCCTTTTTAAGAATAATTGTATTGATTGGAATAATTTTAAATTATTGTCATGCCAATATAAAAATTCTCAACAATATAATTTTTTCCAAACATGAGACATAAAATATGTAATTTAAATTACTTATTAAAAAATTGTAATAGATTTTAGCGAAATTTCTTTACCTTAAATTTTTCAAAAATTTTCCAAATTATACCGATTACATTGGTTATAATTATTTAAATATTGCTCATAAAATTTGATTGGGAATAGTTTTTTGTTTAAATTTTAAAAAATTTAATTTTAACGAAACCAAAAATTAAATAAAATTGCTCGAGTGGTAAGATTTTACAATTTTACACGTCATTTTGAGGGAGCGATTTTATACATCACGTTGACGGAATGAAACATTAAAAAATCAAAATTCATTCCATAATGCATATGATTGGAAAATATCGTTAAGATATGTAAGAAAAATGTATTTATTTACGCTTTTGTGAATGAGTTTAAACATAAAAAGAAAAAAAGTAATTTCAATTAACTGTTTACTTCATTTGGTTTTTAAACAAAATGCATTGCTTAAAAATGTGCCAACGACATTGTGCCCCAAAATTTGTGAAAAATTATTTCAAATACAATTCGTTATTTTCGAAAAAAATGTGCCAAAGATATTTTTAATTTCGGCCAAAATCTAATTTTAAACAAAGAACACAATTCAATATCATTATTCTGAAAAATCGATGATCACATAAATGGAATCACGCTGAAATATGTCCTCTGAAGAGAGCGTTGATTTTATTCCATTAGTAAATGAAGAAAGTGTCACCAATTTTACGTCATCAATTTTACGCTAACTTTATCTGAACTTGTTTATTCGTGAACTTTTTTTGAAAAATTTTACGGAAACTATGAATTCCCATAAATTTTCTTTACTTCGATTGCTTGTTTCAGAAGAATAATTTAGCAGAGAATAAGTTATTTCCAAAATCTATTTTAAGCAATATATTCAATGACTGAAGGTTAAAAAAAAATGTATTTGCAAACGAATAATTCTGGAAATTACCCTTCCAAGCAATCACCACTAAGCCCAGTTTTTCATCTTCACTTGGATAACTCAACGATTGACTCATCACGCAACGTGCGAGTCCTGTTTACCTGAAATGGTCCCACGTGGAGGACACATTCAATGTCAACGTGTCATTCAATCAAGCGTAATGTCATATTTCGTTAAAAATTTGAGAATAGCTTGAAGACATTTCGTCCCATAAAATTTTATTATTGCAAGTTGTAGAAATGCCAAATTACGGCATTTTAAGATGACTTACAAAATTCCTTTAAATACTATACTCATTTTGTATTAGCATGCATTTAATAAACTAGCTGTTTCAAAACTTTTTAAAATGTATTTGAATTTTTGAAATGAATAAAAAATTTAAAATTTAAAAAGTCAATGAAAAATTTATGCACCGTAGATAACCGACATTATTGCTAATTTTAGCAGTAATGATAAAATTTGTTTGCATTAATAAACATATAAAAGTCGGAAAGATTTATTGTGTTATCGATTGATTTTTCTGTTAAGAATTCAAGAAAAATGATTGAAAAATAACGTTTTTCTTTCTTTTTGATGGCTTATTGGTCTCGCTAAATACAATTTGAATTATCATTAATTACATTATTATCAATAACATAAACACCTTTCCATTATCATAATCGTTATTAACATCTACACCAATCATTATTAATGTTATTTTCATCAATAACACTAGTTAAAAGTATTGATAATATAAAAAAAAAAAAGTTACAGTAATAATAATTAATATTGATAGTAAAAAATATTAATAATAAATAAATAATAGTTACAATAATAGCAATAATTAGTAATATTAATTAGATAAAGTAAGTGCGATTTTTCTAATCACTTTTCTTAATTGAATTAATTATTTTTAAGCAAAAGGAAATAAAATTTTCGAAAATTGAAATATTTTTAGGTAATGATTTTCATGTTACAAAAAAAGTGCAGAAATTTATGAAATTTATTGAATTTGCGTAAAATTGTAATTTTCAGCAATAAAAGTTATGCTGATATAGTAATTAGATTTTAATGCAAAGCATATTTCAGCTAATACATATGACAAATATACTAATTGAAAATTCGAGTGATAATTTATCAGCATCAATTGAAATCAAGTTTTCACGTATGATTGAAAAATCTGCTTAGGAAAGTTTAATTCGTAAAATTAAAAACTGAAACATATGCATTAATTGTCAATCTTTTTGAAAGTAAAATAATTTTCTAAAAGTTTAAGTGAAAAAAAAATATTGGATTATTAAATTCATTTCCTTGGATTCCGATAAATATCAAATAATTCCTGAAACAGTGATAATCAATGTTACATTATCAATCAGTTCCCTTGAATTGAGAATTACTGATCCTAATTGTTTCTGATGCAATATTTGTCAAAAATTGTCAGTTTCGATCTTATGTTGAAAATTAAATTAATATTATTCGGAAAATTTAATCACTGCTTGAAAAAAAGATGGAAAACAGAATTTGAAACGGAATTGATTTTCTTTTGTAAAAATTTTCCATTATCAAAATAAAAAGAAAAAAAAAGATAGAAATTATAAAGTAAAATGCATTTTTCAATCAAAAAAAAGAAAAACAAAATTCAAAATTACTATGTTATGAATCAAAATTTATCTTAGTTTAATTAATTGATTTCAAATTATATGTGCACAATTTTTTGATTACAGCAAAATTCGATGTTAAGTTAAAAAAAATCGCCCTAGAATTGTACTCAACAAAGCATTTTATGACTTGTAGTTTTAATTTGAAAAAAAAGAAAAACTTTGAAAGTTTAAATTTCCAAGAAAATGGAAATTTTTCTTTTCTAATTTCCAGAAAATGATAGTTAAAATGGACAGATGGAGAAAAAAAAAGTTGGACAGATTTTGCAATTTTAAAATTGGGACGAAACGATGATATTCTATCGCAAAATTTAAATTTCACAAGAATTATAATCCATTTTAAAAAATGTTATGTTGTTGGTTCCCCGCTAATAATTGATTAGACAACAGAATTAATTTGCAAACGAAAAATTCTTAATAATGATATAAAAATATATGTTACTCTTTGACTCCATGAATAACTCCAGAAAATTCCGAGAAATTTTGCAAAAGGTCAAAAGTTATTACTAATTATAAAACTTTCTTAGTTACTTCTTACTTGCAAAATTTTGCATTTTGCAATCGGAAATTAGATTAATTTGCAAGCGAAAAAATTTTTAAGTAATTACATTCAGTGCACGTGCTGCTACTTTTTGAACTCATACACAAATTTTAAAAAATTGTAAAAGTTCAAAGGTTATCATTAATTATAACACTTTTTGCCTGCAAGATGTAATTATGTTCTTGATACTTCCGTTAGCATTCATATAAAATAAGCAATTTTCATAACTGGAAATATGTGATAAAAATCAGTAAGGAAATTTTATGATTAAAATTTTGAAATGATCTTTGCACTTGTTGCAAACTTGAATTCTCGAAATGTCCCATACTCGCATATATATATATATAGAGAGAGAGAGAGAGAGAGGGAGCGAGAGAAAAAAAATGGAGCAAAATGAAATTTCAAATATTTCATAAATTTTTCATTTTCTTTCATGTTACTTCAACGTTTATTTTCTTTTTTTTTTTTCTCTCTCATAATCCAAAATTTGATAAAATTTCTTTTTTTTTTCTTTTTTTCCCTTTTTTTTTTTTACACATCAATTGTCTTTTAATATATTTTAATTTCAAAAAAAAAAGAAAAAATTAAATGGAAAATTTTTATATTAATAATGATATTTTTTAGTAAAATAAATTATGTTAATTATTTAATTCGAAATAAAACTTTCTTTTTTATTTTTAATTTCATTTTTAAAATCATTTTAGTTATTAGATAATTCTATTTTATTATTTTCGTATTCTTGCTCTTTTTTTTTTTTTAACATTTATAAGTTTTTTTCGAATCATCAATTTCCGCATATAGAAATGAATAATGGAAATACTATGATTTCAATAAAATAAGCAAAGTCATTATTGTTTAATACGAAATTATTAGTATCAATAAAAAAAATTTGAAATTTCTGGAAATTTTAAAAAAAAGTCAAAAATTTCAAAGTTCAAACATTTTTTCATTATAAGTTATTATTGTTAATAAAATGGAGTTGTTGATTGTTTTGAAATGTCCCATACTTATTATATTATTATCTCTTTTTATCAATAGTAGAAATATCTGAATTGGATCACTAAAATATCAGAATTGATTACTGAAAATAAATGAAATTCTTGAACAGTATGATTTAGTTATATTTCTTGTTGATAATGCAATTTTATGCATCTAATCTTAATGATACTTTAAAATGAAATGGTTTCACTGACCATTTAATTTAATTAATCTAATGATTCGATTACTTTTCTAAATTATGATAAAATTTGAATTAAAATGATAAGAGTGAATTTTATCTCTAATTTGAAATTCTTTACTTATAAGAAATCTTTTAAAGTAATGCATATGGATCTAAAAATTTGGTATTTAATAATTAATGAATCTGTAATTATTATTTTTAAAAGTTTGCGAGTGGT
Organism: Onchocerca lupi; assembly: GCA_028564675.1. NCBI lineage: Eukaryota > Metazoa > Nematoda > Chromadorea > Rhabditida > Onchocercidae > Onchocerca > Onchocerca lupi. Next base: position 50,298 of record JAOVVO010000503.1, read on the forward strand.
TTTTTTTTTTCTTTTAAACGAATTTAGAAAGAAAGTGAATATTTACAATTTTCACATTTTTAAAAAATAATTTTAATACTAATTGCACGTTGTCATTTTTCATTTTAAATATCTTATTGTTATTTGTTTATTTTTAAATTCAAATTTTAGTTGGATGCACTATTTCGCAGCGCAACAAATGATGTTTGTTCCAATAATTCTTATCAGTTCGTTATGTCATATCACATCAGCAATGATTGTTCCTGCGCTGGTAAGTTTCATTGCCTGATAGAAATGATTTATTTCTTTTGATCAATTATTGATTATCAATTTTTCTTTTTCTTTTTTTTTTTTTTTTTTGAAATTTATATCATTTTTTTTTTTTTATTCATATGATTGAGAAGTTTTCAATCTGTATAAAACTTAATTGAAATTGATTGATTTGTTTTGGAACTTTTGCAAATAACCTTATTTCTATGCATTATTTATAACGAAGAAAAATCAAATTATGTGTTTTTTCTTGAAAAAAAAAAAAAAAAAAAAATTAATTGCTCCAACTTAAAGGTAAAGATAAAATGGAATGATAATATAGGTAAGAATAAATCAATAAATGATAATTTTGAAAATTTAATAATTTAAAAACAAAATCGATAGAATGACTGGTGTAAATATTAAAAAATTTGAAAATATTATAATTTATGATTTCAAATAAAAAAGAAGACCAAATGAGAATGAAATTGCAAAATTGCAATTTTTAATTATAACCCTCAACTAATTGGCACAAATAGTACAATTAAGATTGCAATTCAAATTAGTATATTATATTTCATTACAATAAAATATATTTCCATTATAATTGTTTATCTGTTACATATGGCTGATACAAAATGCGAAAATTCATAAATTATGTTGTCAATAATATAACTTCAATTTGATAAAAAAAAATTGACCATAACTCATTAAATCAAAAAAAAAAAAAAAAACCAAAATTCATCAGAATTCATTAAATTAAAAAAGTCAAAGAATAAACATAGTTTATTCAATTAAACAAAAAAAAAAAAAAATAAACAATGATCACAAAAGCAAAAGAAAAAATTAGCATAGCTTATCGAGAAAGGATGAAAGAATAATTTTATTATCATTCAAAAATATTATCATTATCATTTTTATTATCAATCGTTTAAAAAAACCTAAAAAATGTTATGCACGGAAAATCTTTTCACAACAACAAATAATAATAATAATAATAATAATAATAATAATTTTTTTCAGTAACAAATGCAAAATATTTGTGCTTAAATTATGCTTAAATTTCGAAAATTCTCACCAAGTTGTAATATTCAGTATTTATATTCATGATATTTTTTATGTCTATTATTAATATTAGATATTAAATGTGAAAAAAATGATATAAAACGGTTGAAACTTAAATTTTATTTATATAAAGTGATAGATATTTAAATTTCTATGCTTTGCGGTAAAACTTCCCTATTTCAAACATTTCTGACAAATTAAATATATTTTAAAATTTTAAAAATAAAATAAATTCTGGAATTTGAAAATGAAATATATTTTAAAAATTTTGCGAGAAATGCAGAAATGACAGAAGAGGAAGATTGAAATGACAACAAAATTGTTGATAATGAAAAAAAACGATGATTTTTCTAGTTAAAAGGATATATTTTAGTATTGCTATTCTTAATTTAATTAGTATTTTATTCCATTAATATTTTTATTGCTATTTTGTTAATTCATAACATTTACACTTTCTAATATTTTTTTCATTGTTAATTCATTTTTTTGATTCATTTTTAATTTTCTTTTATTAAATTAAGTAAAATTTTAGCGAGATAAACATCCAGAAAATGTTCCTGATAAGACAACTATTGAAGGGAATGTTACTGATAAGAATCTTGATGAAATGATACCAACCGATGGAACATTTGATCAAAATTTGGGTAATAATGTACGAATAATTGAAGGAGATATTATGCTTACAAAGTTTGTTCATTTTTTTTATTTCTTATATTTAAATTAATAATTAATTAAATTATTTTTTATTTATTAAAAAATTTGTTTCAAATTAAATCATTCAAAAAGTAGTATGGATTTCATATCATGATTTTGATAACAAATATTGGAATAATATAAATACAATTTTTATCATATCTAAGAGTTTTACAGTATATTTTTCTCGGGAAAAAAGAAGTTAATTATTTACTATAAATAATAGCATTTCAAGTATTCCAATTAAGATTTGGCAATAACATTTTTAGTATTTGGTAAAGGAATCTCAGATGATCTTAATTGTTTTCTTACAAATTTACCTTTTTTTTTCATTTAATTTTTGAAGATTTATAAAAATTTTACATTTAATCAATAAAACATTTCTTATCGATATTCAATTCAAAACTTGAAATAATAATTTTTAATTAAAAATGTAACAAATATTTCGCTTTTCTTGCCAAGTATAGTAAGATTTAAGAAAAGAAATTATTTTGTTATTCTAATTTTAAATTTTATTTTTTAATACTTTTTTATTTTTATTCGCATTTTTAGACAACAAGAAAAAGAGCTTTATAATCGAATAATCGAATTTATATTTTCGAATCAACCAAATATAACGATACGAAATAAACGACAAGCTTATAATGTTGAAAATTATTTTTGGGAAAATGGCATTGTACCGTATCGATTTGATTCAAAACTTTGTACGAATACAATTTCAATTTTTTTTTATTTAAATTTATGCGGAAAAAAAATTTGTAGCAAATGTTTGCTATTGAAAAAATCTTAATTCAAATTAGTACCTGTAGCCTAAATTTTAAAATATAGTTTTATCAAATGATAAAATTCAAAAAATACCTATAACTTAGATCTTAAAACATACTTTATTAGATGATGAATTTTTAGTCCAAATTTCTCGAAACAATTTCACTAATTAATTAAAATTTAAGAAAAAAAATCTATGGTCTAGATTTTAAGATGCATCTTTATTGAATGATTCAATTCAAAATTATTGCTTTTTATGATAATTTCATATTTATATAATGTCGCCAATCTTGATAAAACTACGGTATATTTATTTTACTTACCTTAGAAAAGTAATGATAAGAATATAATCAATGATTGTAACATTATCAGATTATCATAGCATATAAAAAAATTACGACATATTTCTGAATAAACATGATATTTCTTCATAAAATAACTTCTAATGTTATTAGATTTAATATTACAGTAGTAATATAATAATAGTTGACTTATTGAAATTTGATAATTTTTAATTAAAAATCAAAGTTGCAAAAAAAAAAGTACTAGCATTTTTATTTCGTATATTCATTTCAAATATTTTTGCAATTACTGAATTTTTCTTTCAGCTGAACATGCCAGGAATATCATTAAGAAATCGATGCAAATATGGGAAAGCAATACGTGTATTAAATTTATTCCTGCTAGTAATAAAAAAAATGCACTTGTTTTTATGCGAGTTAGTTCACAATTTTTTACTTAAATTTACAAAATTAATTAAGTAATTGCTAATTACAATACAGTAAAACTTAAAAATTAATTGATTTTTTCATATTTTTTAACTAGAAATCGAAGAAATAAGTGAATAAATAAATAAATCTCATCTATTATCAATTGTTTGAATTGGAACTTGAATTGATATCAAATTTATATTGATTAATTTCACCGAATAATAATTGCTAATTAATATAAAACTATAAATTTTTATCAAATTGTATTGTATTAATTTCAATAAATTAATATATCAAATAATTCAGATATCAAATAATTTGTTAATATTATTATGGTAATTTTGCCTATTTTAGCAATAAATCAAATAATAGAATCACTTCGTTTGTAGTTATTTTAATTTTAATATAAATTGTAAATACTAATTATATGATACTTCATTAATCAATTAATTAATCAATTATAGTTTAAAGTTTTGCAAAATTTTTCAGGGAACAGGTTGTTCCAGTTATATAGGTCATATGCAATACTGGACAAAGCAACCAGTTTCAATTGGTTATAATTGTGAACATGTTGGTTGTTATTATCATTATCACTGTTATTGATACTAATTATTGAAATTAAATTTCACAAAAATTGTTCTCAAATTATCAGAAAACTTTTCTCTCTCTGTCTCTCTCTCTCTCTCTCTCTTTCTCTTCTTATCAGTAATCATTTTGGCAAATTTTGCATCGAAGTAATATTTTTCTTTTTTTTTTTTTTTAGGAAAAATTATGTTATTTAAGAACTGAAATTCAGTTATTCAGTAATTTAATTCATATCGAATTATTAAATTCAATTTAGATTCATACAATTTCACACGAAATTGGTCATGCATTAGGCTTTCTGCATACTCATACTCGAGCAGATCGTGATCAATATATCTGGATCAAATTTAACAATATCCAAGTAAATTCATCGAACTTTTATTTTAGAAAGTTTCTTAGAAAATTTCAAAGAAATTAAATAAACAGACTGATGATAGTACCAAATGAAAAGTTGCAGCTAATGAAAGATATGATTTTCAATTCATATTTTAATTTAAAATGGATATAATTTTAGTAATTCAATTACTTGGGTATAAAAATATCAGATATTAAATCACTAGAATTGCAAAGATTATTTAGGTTAACATAAATCATAAGGTAATGATATGATAATGTGTAATAAAATTACAATTTTGATTATATTCATCTGTAATCTCTGCATAACTAATGATGAAATAATTATATTCAAATTTAATTACTTTGCTGAAAAAAATTTGACAATTCAAATAATCAATTAATTGAAATTTATTAATTATATAATTAAGGGTGGTTTAGCGTCAAATTTTATGCGTACATCTCAACGCGACAATCATAATTATGGTCTTCCATATGATTACGGTAGTGTGATGCATTACAGTAAGAAAGCGTAAGTTTAATCAAATTTAATAAAATAAAAGCAGAAAAAAAAATTAATTGTTTATTTTGATACAAAATTTCTAAATTTAATAGCAATAAACAAAATTTGATTTAAATTTAATTTCATATTAAAGTGTTATCGTGAAAATCAAAGATTTCTCTTTTTTTTTTTTTGCAATCATTATTTGCCATTAAATATTATTATTGATAATAAATAAAAAATTAAATATTTTGCAAAAATCCCGTTTTTTTTTTTCACATTAAATTATTCTTTTTGCTATTAAATTTAATTAATTAAAAGATTTTTTAGATTCTCAACTAATAGTGATTTAACGATTGTTCCTCGAACATCCTTATACGAAGATACGATGGGTAGCGGTACTGGACCAACTTTTATTGATATTCTTATGATGAATATGCATTATAAATGTTTAGGTAATGCATAATTTTCTTTTTAATTAATATTTATTTGTTGATCTAAAAAAACGAAATTTATAATTAATATACTACAATAAAGTATCAAATATTTTATCGATTAATTTAGGACAATTTTTATCATCAAATTATTTTTCAAAAATTTCCATTTACTAATTGTTTAATTATTTAAAATAAAAAAAAAAAAAACTAAATTTTTAATAATTTCATAAATTAACATCATAAAAAGTTAATTATAAAATGGAAAAGATGTTTTTTTTATCAAATATAAATACTATAGGATTTATGAATACTGTGAGTATTCATAATTAAAAACAGTTTTATCGATTAAATTCATTAAATAAGAAAAGAAAAAAAATGATACTTCAATTAATTTTACATTTAATTCTTTTTTATTATTTTTTTTTTTTTTTTGGTTTTAGCAGTTTTAAAATTTGCAAAAGATTTTTAAAAATTTAGAAAAATGTATGAAATTAATACTGCTATTTTATTTTTTTATTGTTTTTTCAATTAATCAATTGAATTTTTCTATTAAGTAAAAAATATTTTACTTAATATAGAAATATCTTCGATATATTGCTTTTTTGATATGCTAATAATATTTTTTTATTATTTTTTGAAACAAAATCAATCATTTATGATAAAATCACAAGACAAAATAAGATTTCAATGATAAAATATTATCAGTTTATCAGAGAAGAATAATGCATCGAAGATATTTCTCTCATTTTTAACGACAAAATCGCAGTTCTATTTGCTTGCTTATCATATATTGAGTTGACAGATTTGAAAGATCTATTTAATTCTTAAATTTTAAGTTTCAAGTTTAATATAAATTTTAAATTTTGAAGTATTTTTTTTTTTTATGACAGATTATTGCAAAGATAGCATCAGATGTATGAATAATGGTTATCCGCATCCAAGAGATTGTAATAAATGCATGTGTCCATCTGGATATGGTGGCCAATTTTGCGAACGACGAGTAAATTTATTTTTGATTATTTTCAATTTTTCAATTTCTTTTTTTTGATTTAATTTTGTTTATTTTTGAAAATTTCGCAATTTAAATTAAAATTATGTAAATATCTAAAAAAAAAATTTATTTGAAATAAGTTAGAAAAAATGATAAAATTAACTTAAAATGAAAAGATTTGACCGTAAAATTAATTAATGAATTGAATGAAATATTTTTGATATAATTAATTTTGCAATTACATTATTTTTCTTCATAAAACAAAGTACCTTATTAGTAAAGTAATCAATTATCAGAAATCAGATAATTTAGGAAAATTTGAATAATTGAGATTAGAGATGATAGAATTAAGAGTAAAAATGAAGATGATTAACAAAAAGTAGTAAAAGAAATTAATAATTTCAAAAATTCTTAGTTTTACAATTTTTTTTTTTTTTGAATTTTATTTGATCATTTTTGCATAATAAATTGAAATAAATTGCTTTCGTTAATTTTTTTTTTTTTCAAATGTTATTTTATCATTTTGCTACTGAATTAAATTTTTTTTTTCATTATTTCAATTCCAATATATGATATTATTTAGTTAAATACGATTAATTTAGCCTGAATCATCAAATTGTGGAGAAAATTTACGTGCAACTTATGAATGGCAAACATTGGATGCAAAAATGGGTAATTACAGGTATAGCGATGAAATGTCATATTGTCATTGGTGGATTGAGGTAATTTTATCTTTATTTATTATTTTTCATTTAAGCATTTATTTTATTGTAATTACTGTAATAATTGTTAAATTATTTATTATTAATTAATTATTATTATTATCATTATTCTGTTAAATTTCCAATTTTTCTTTTTTTTTTCAAAAATTCTCAATCAATAAATTATTTCAAACAGGCTGGACAAAATGATATCATTGAAGTGAAAGTTGAATCAATTTCTGGTACCTGTTCAGAAGGATGTATTTATGGTGGTTTAGAGATCAAAGCTAATTCGGACAAACGATTAACCGGTTACAGGTATTTCATTTTGTTTTTATTTTGTAAAAAAAAAAAAAAAAAAAAAAAAAAATCAATAAGTAGCAAATTTATTAAAACTTGTAAAATTTCTCAGAAATTGTTAAATTTATTTTCAAAGTTTTCACAACAATAATATTATTAGATAACATTAGTTCTTTTTTTTTTTTCTAATTTCTTGATTTCACACTTAATTTTAGCTAAATAATTAAATAATATTATTACAAGCATTATGATTTTTCATTTATCATTCAATTCTAAGAATTGTTTTGAATTAAAAAAAAAAGAAAAACAAAAATTGTAATTCAAGAACTAAAAGATCAAATTAAAAAAATTGGAAATTAAAAAATGGCAATAGAAAATTTTAAAAAATTGCAAATTTTAGATTTTGCTGTAGGCGTTCCAATGGAAAAGTTATGGAAGCTGAAGGTCCAGTACTTCCTGTCATATTATTCAATCGTAAAGATTATACAAAAGCACAAATCAGTTATCGAATAAAAAGTACACGATAATTGGAAATGATTAAAACGAATGGAATGAAATTATTTGTAACTTATTTGCTTGTCATCAAATTAAAAAATTCAAAGAAAAAATTTTTAAATGTTAAAATTGAAATAATTGAGATTTAATTTTACCTAATAATATACGAAATTGATTACTCAATCATTCTAATTTTTGGATTTAATTAGTTATATTAATTGATACTATTGTTTGTTATTTTTGTTAGTTGTTATTTTTTTTTTTTTTTTTAGCTCAATGTTATTTATTTGTTGTTTGTTATTTTTTTTATAGCTCAAATGTCTAGGGACAATGTTTTTTGAAAATTCGACAAAAAAATTTAAGAATATTAGAAATAAATGGAATTAAATTTAATCACTTCAGTTTTAGGATTTTAAAATTGTAAGAGTTTTATTCATTTCTTCAATAATTAATGTTTTTATAATGAAAATATTTGTAATATAAGTTTATTTAATCAAAATTAACATCTAATAAACTTGATGAATTTCAAATTTGTTAAATTTTAGATCTTTTATTCTGTTATTAAATTGTAAAACTTTTAGGTGTCTATTTATTCAATAATTAACAATTAATTAATTCTTCACATTAATAGGCTAATACTTTTAATATAAATTATATTTAATTAAAACCTATATTGAATGAATTATATTAATTGTACAACATAAGCTAATAAATTAAGCTTTTTAATTAAATCATTAGTCTAATTAACGCACTGATTGTTTTAAACTTTTTTTTTAAAATCATTATTAGACGAAAGGTAAAATTCAAGTTGTTCTAATTTGACTTAATGCGATGATTTTTAAATTAAATTATCCAATTAAATTAGTTGAGTTTAACTTTAATCTACTTATCAAGTATTGAACTACAATTAATTGATAAGCAGATCAGAAATAAATCAAATAAATTCAATTATCGTTGAATTAATTTATTACTTGAATTATCAATTATTTGATAATACATAGATTAATTGAGTATTCCTCTGTCACAAATCATTCTTCACCATAGATTAATAATTGATAGAAATTAATAAATTTGTCTAAGTGAATAAAATAAGTCTAATTTCTCGTTTTTTTTTTTTTTGCAATAATTGGAGTAATTGATTATATATTATTTGTTTTATTTTTCATTCTAATATCGATCTCATTTTAAAATTAAATAAAAACAAAAATTATATTCCTTTCCTTTTTGTTCGAATAAAATAGTTTATTGGCATTAAAAACAAATATATTATATTATTGTATTATTGATTTTATCAAAAAGACGAAAGATCATTCTCGACTTGAAAACTTATTTATCTTTCTACCATCCGCTAATTTAAACTTGTTAATGTTGTTGTTGTTTAAGCATTTTTTCTTCCTTCTTATTTTTCTGTTACATTTTGAAATAAAATTTGGAATATTTGAAAAATGTTTACTTACATTTTAATTTTTTTTTCTTTTTTTTTTTTTGTGGAATATACGAAGATGAAGCAAACAAAAATTATAACAACATTTTTTTTTTTTTTGTAAATTGATGCTTAATTATCAAAAATAACTCGTTTGATGCGAGAAAAAAAATGGATTATCATAAGCGATCAATATTAGTGAAACAGAAACAACAAATAAATAATAAACAAAAATTATTAATGAGAAAAAAATACCAAAAGGAAACTAATAATTTGTTCGAAAAGAAAGATGAATAAGTAAATTAATTTGAAAATTAATATCAATTAAAAAAAAGAACAAGAACAAGTAAATTTTAGTTGAAGAATTAATACTAATTAAGGGGAAAAACATGAACAAGTAAAAAATCAAATTTTTGAAAATTTTGAAAAAATAAATTAATTTATTACTCGTTAAGATACATATTTGCAATTTGCACAATGAGTATAATGAATATTTCAACTTATCTGCAGCATATAACTAAATACGACTTTTTATAATTATGCTTAATTAGCTTATATAAATGACCAACTATTTATGATAATTTTCGAATTGTTTGATGAATAGATGAGATGCAAAAATTTGCGTTACGGCTCCGTCTGAATTTCCAGCTAGTCCGCGTTTATATTCGCTACTTTTTATTGTTGTTTGTGAAGTTTGTCGAATTGTGTCATCGATTTGGGGTTGTGCCGATTCAAATTTTGTTGTTGATTCGATTGGAATTCAAGTTTTTAGGTTTAAACAAATTTAACCTCACTCTTAAACTCGGAGAATTGCAACTTTCTGTCGAATTACGAATTAAATTGTCCCATAATTTGTTTTATAAAGTTATGCCTAATACCATATCTAATATATTAGTTACATAAGCTGCAGTTTGCTTACATAATGTATTTAACTTGACGATCTATAATCTCTTTTGATTATCGTATTTGTGCAGCGATGAGATATTGAAATTTCTTTCAAAAGCTGTAAAAAATGAATTGCAATTTCAGATGAAATTCTTTTTTTTCCAGAAGTATTACTTATAATTAGTGAAATAGTTGTTGACGTTCATATAGTTATAGAAGTATTTTTATTTGTATTTTGAGAATTATTTTTTCCAATATTTGTTCAAACGAAGACTGTAGAGTCATTTTTTTTCTTATATACCAGAAATACGAAAATTTTTCAATGCAATTTATCTTTCACTGGAGCTAGCATTGTTTAGTTAAAGCTTTTTATATGATTAGTTAGAGATTTTCAAAACTCAAATTTTTTGTCATGACAAAATAAAAGAAATCAGTTTATTCTACTCGGCAACGTTTGATCATTTTGCGCAATAATTGATGGTTGAAAAGATTGGACGAAAAAGATGATAGAAATTGATTAGAATGACGAGATATAATACTCGATATCACGGACATTAAAGACTGATAAAAATTGCAGAATTCGCCATATTGTGATAATAGATCAATGGAAGAGCTTCGAAAATTAAAAATCTGATGGCATCACCAAAATGAATACATTTCTAATTAGTTGAAAAACTAAAACGACGAAAGAAAATATGTTTAGTTCTGTCAAATTCTGAATCCCGAATTGTTCTTAAATTGTTTTGATATTTAAGTTGATATATATA